>LR138984.1:28709-46798 GCA_900659605.1 Tisbe holothuriae | reverse complement strand
CAGCAATTGGGGGTTTCCTCACGTGCACAAAAGAAGAATTCTCTGTTTAGAATGCTATCATGTCTGTATTGTAACATATGTGAAGCTCATTGCAAGACTGAGCATTACTATTTTCATCTACAAAATATTCCAGTTAAATGTTTCGATGTACTGTGCAACATTACAAATGCCATTTTTCATATGAGTAACATATACCTGATGAAGTAAGGTAATTGTAAATAGTGTATCCTCCGATGATGGCCTTTTTCTTTTTTTCAACGACAATCATCCCACTATCGAATGATGAAGATAAACGTTACACATATAAATAGTGGATGATAGTAATAACGGAAGAAGATGAAACTATTTTCCCATATTTGGCTTCAATCACGACCGATAATTATTGTGCGCCATTCCTTTCTTTGCCATCACGCCAGCAACGTAAAACTACTTTGTCCAAGCACAGCAGCTTCATTATTAACAAGACCCGACTGATGAAATCTTAATCAGCCGTCTTGAAAATGCCCCTCTTCCGACCCTTTCCCTCGCTGTCCATCGTGAGACACGAGCCGGTCAACATGTCCTCCTCCACCAGCACCACGACCAAGGTCCGCGACTGGGACGGCGACGGCGACATTGACCAGGACGACCTCGACCTTCAGCTGCTGTTCCAGCGCTTCACCGCCTCCTCCACCATCCACGGGACGTACTTCTGGGGCTCCGAGAACCGCTCCACCATGGGCAAGTTCATCTGGGTGGGCATCGTCATCATCGGGATCGCCACCTCCGCCATGACCATCAACAACAGCTTCGACGCGTGGAAGGAGAACCCGGTGATCACGTCGGTGGCGCAGATTGCCATCGAGCAGGTGCCATTCCCGTCCGTTACCATCTGTCCTCTGGGGAACACGGGGTAAGAAACAAAAGTAGACAAGTTCCATATTTTCATCTTTTCCAGATATGTTACACTGTATTATAATACTGGTATTATTACTCTTCAAAGTCTTACTATGATTATCCTCTAAACTATTTCGGGCTTAATTATGGGTAGCTCGGTGGGAAGTTTATCGTGGCATCCATTTTGCTCTCATCGCGTTGTCGGAAATATTAATTGTAAATCTTGGGCAGGTGTGTGTGAGTGCGGAAATTAAAATCTCCTCCTCCTCTCATTCCGTTCCGTGTCCAGGCATTTTCGTTTTTCTTGTTCTCATTAAACTGGGTGTGGAGCCCTCGATCCCGCTCACCGGACAGGACGTCCGACGTTGCTTCAAGAAGGAATAAATGTAATCACGTAATGGCCTTCATGAGGATAAACAGTTCTTAGTTTACGGTGGGAACAGGGTTGAAAGATTAAGGTAACGTTTGTAATATTTACAGGATTTTATCACAACTAATGTACGGTACTATATAGCCTTATAATTATTAAAATATACTACATCTCATATGGCAATATCCTTAGAGAGAATAAGTCTGCTTGATAAGTCATCCCTGATTTTTGGTATCTGATAATTAATGGGCGCGTTTACGTGTTCAGGAAACGCCCCAATAATTCCATTCTCCAATTTGTCAGACTTTTCTTCTTCCTCCTCCTCCGTAAACGGAATTCAATAACAATAATCGAAATCATATTGTGGCGATCATGTTTCTTCCTATTTTGCCTTCTTTTGGTCTTGACGATGACCCTGGAAATGCCAAACGCCGAGAAAAACAAAAGAGTGGACGTCTTGGGGTTGCTTTTGAAGCCACCCTTTGTGCCAATTTATGCACGCTTTAGACCCTCTTTTGGCAGCTAAAGGGAGGAGAAGTAATAATCGCTTATGCAGATAAACAAGCATACGCTTCAAAGCTGGACAGGATTGAAATGGAAGAGTAATCGTAATAATCATGCCAATGGGGGTTGTAAGACGATATGGGAGAGTGTAGTCATTACCAAAGAAAATAGGCCTACAGGGTGGCTTTAAGGACATTAAATAAGCTGCTTATAGCTTACTATAGTGTGTTGTGTTGCTAAAAGGAGTCATCTAAGTAATCTCAATATATTACTTCCTCTGTTGATTTAGGTCTTTGCCACCCTGTTCGTATTATCTATCTTATCTCTCCTGTTCCATATGATTGAGCGCCAGAAAACCAACAATGTAACCTTTGAATGGACCTGAGAGTACTTATTGGAGGAGAAGAAGAAACTTGTTGTTTCCTTTTGTTTGTGGAAAAGACAAGAAAATGGGGAAGAAAAATTGAAGATGCTGCAGCATGTTTTTGAGATTCTTTCCTCCAAGGTCGATGATGATTCGGGTTACGTGAGCGATGATCAAGCAGGGGAAGAATTGAAAACAACCGACAGGAGCATAAATGCACTTGGATGACCAAATTGTAAATAATTTTACCTATTAATAACCTGTTGGCTGCTGTTATTCTTCACTCCTCTGAGAATGTGCAAAATTGTTTGTTTTGCACCGTGTCTTGATACCCCAATGATGCTCCTTAGTGAGTGTAGTCTATGCTCTTTTCTGGCCTTTGATCCCCTCTCAACGACGTCTTTGGTTAAATTGTGACATTGAAAGGTTCGCTTTTGAAGGAGGCGCGGTCGAAGCAAACAATAATAATGCCGGAGAAAGAATGTTGTTGCTCAAATTTAATTTTACGCCTCAAGAACTTGTAAGAAGACTTTTTATTCTTCGTGTTCCGCTGATCTTTCACATACGCATAAGTTTGTTCGACCGACAGGCTCTCTTCTAATCTTCTTCTTTTAGTGAAAAACTGGGTCACTTCCAGGGAAATTTGCAAAAACGGCATAAACGTTTTGAACCCGGATTCTTCTTCTTCTTCTTCTTCATCGGGAAGAATCTTGTGAAATGATTACGAGACATGAGATGGGCCTTAAAATTAGACGCACAATTTTCTCTTTTTGGGGCGGGGCTAGATTACAGCAAAACTTGATGAACTTAAACATGTTCCTTTACTCAGATTTGGGTACGTGGAGAACGCGGCGAACAAACGGGATCTCACGGAATTTGAACTTGGAGCGATGCTCTTGGAGGCTCTGGTGACCGTTCGGAGATTGAGAACCACTTCGGATGAGCTCAAGAAACTAGAGGAGCGATGTCTGCTGGATCACTGCGAGAGTGGGACCAACTTTTCAGACGACGAATGCCCCTATTTGAAACCCTTTGAGGCTTATTTGAATGAAATGACCTCATTAGATGGGACAGACACAACTCAAGATGGTAGTTTTGGCAGCAAGGCATTTCTTGCAGCCCTCCAATCTGTTGTAGAAGACGCCATTCCTGCTGCTCAATCTCAGAGCAGAATGAACGTTTCTACACCGAGGTACGACGTGAATATGAACGTGGACTTCTGCAGGGTGGCCGTGGACGATTTCCTTGTGGTGGAGGACTCAAAGTCCATGCTCAAGGAGGTCAATGTTGATTCTCTGCAACCGGGATCGCTGCTAAGGTGGTTGTACACCAAGCAGGAGACGTACTCGGAGACTCGCAGGGAGATCTTTGAGAGACACCTGTCGAGGACCAAGTTCCCAGAGTTTTACTCCACGCATCTGGGCTCCACTGAGAGCATCCCCATGCCGGAGCTGGTCGAGATGCTCACCGACAACGACGCGCCCGTCTACGTGAAGGAGCGCGCCGTGCTCAGGGATTTGGCATTCTCGGATGAGCTGCTGCGCGTGATGCGGCATTCGCTGCACCCGCCGCACGTGGCTGAGGAGCGCGCACATGAGACGCTGGGCCGGCTGGAGTTGGACCACGAACCGAATGCGGCGTTTCCCTTCTGCTGGTATCAGGACAAGCTGGATGAGGGTGCGAAATATGGCCCGTATAATGAGACCTACTGCCGGGCCTTCCAAACGACCATCAACGAAGCCGGGCTCTGCTACACCTACAACAACTACGACCTGGGGATGGACGACAGCGCCAGTCGGCGCCCGGAGGCCGTGACGGTGCGCAACGTGAAGGGATGCGGCAAGTCCAAGGGGCTGCGGGTGATCGTGGACGCCCAACATCTCGCCAACGACCCCTTCTTCTCCAAGGCCAAGAACTTTGTCGTGTACGTGACGGTCCCTGGTGTGGTCACCCACAAGGTCCCCTTCAACATTGACCCCGCGTTCTTCGGCGAGAACTCCATCTACCTGCACGGCATCCACTTCATCGACTCGTCCGCCGACTTTAAGGAGTGGAACAAGGAGAACCAGGTTTGCTACTTCCCTCACGACAGGAACCTCTCCTACTTCTCCCAGTACACGCAAGACAACTGTCTGCTGGAGTGTCGCTACAACAAGATCTCGGCTCGGTGCGGCTGCTCCCCGTGGTACCTGGATCAGTCTGCAATGCCCCTGTGCGGCGTGGAAGGCAACCGCTGCTTTCAGCGTGAGTTTGAGCTGTACCAGGAGGACGTGGCTGACCGCACAGAGTGCGACTGCAGGAACGACTGCGAGGGCATCCACATTTTCGCCGGTCTCAACCGTTATCCCTTCACCGATGCCACTGATACGAACATCAAACAGCTCTGGGACGAGAAGACGGGCACGGGACGACTAGCGAACTACCTGTTAGACCCCCACGATGCGTTCCATGATGGGTTGACCAAGGGTTTGGATGGGATGGCGCTGGGTCGGGATGTGAATGCCACCATGAGGGCGAGCAAGCGGTTCAGGGAGGACATATCGGTGCTCAACTTTTTCTTTGACACGCCCATCATCACGAGGATCAGACTGGAGATGAGGATTAACATTTTTGACCAGGTAATCATATGAGACTATTGAAGATGAATTGATTAGCCTCCAATTCAATTTCAGATATCTGCCATTGGCGGCACTCTCGGTCTATTCACCGGCGTATCTATCATCACATTTGCCGAGCTAGCCTACTGGGGAGCCAAGTTTGTCTGGGCGAGCATGCGGCGGGCCGGCCGCGCCAAGGGCGAGGGCAACAGCCAAGACCTGGGCAACTTTGTCAAGACGGGCCAGCGTCAGCTGGGCCCGCTCAAGGTGGCGCCCTCGTCCGTCGGAGACATTCCCGGCTACGGAGTGCAGTACTGATGAAATGTAAACAGCGGAGTCAGACAGTCAGACATGTGGTCATGAAATGGGGATATTATTTTTTGCCTAATCATCTTTCAATGAGACTCATTTCTTCTTTCTTCCTTTCAGACGTCGGCAACATTTCTCTGCATGGGCGTCATATTTTCAATATATTCGATGTCAAACTACAAAAAAACGAAGTTCCCATTTAACATGTATAAAAACAGCGAGAAATAAAAGAGACTGCACACATCATGTATTTGGTCGCAGTGATCACTCAGTTAACAATAATATTTGTAGGGGGACAAAAAGGGCGCGGTTGTCCGTTTCCTCATTGCATGCTGGGCTCCATATGCACGAAGGGTTCAATTCTCATTCCTTCTGTCGTGTCTTTAATTATCCTTAGAACGAACCATTCTTGTTATGCATCCTTTCCGATCATGCCGATTGCCAACAACTTGTTCGTCGTTGCCCTTGCTCTGGAATCGTCGTCAGCTGCCACAAATTGACCATCAACGTCTCCTCCTCCTCCAGAGTCATGACTAATGAGAGCTCGTTTTCCTCCCCAGATCGGTTTTCCATTTCTGGAAATGAATGCAGTTCTCGTCACATGTCTGGAAGGGATTTAATGATGACTGCTGCACTCAGCCTGGGGGCAAGAGACAAGAAGGGGCTGTTGAGGGACTTGGATCAAGCAAGGGCTGACAGCCTTATGGGGCTTAATTTGTTTTAAGACCCTTGTTACCATTTTTACACAACTTTGAAAAGTACAATTGATTTCTTGGTCCTCTTTACAGAATTAATATAGGTCAATTTCTTATGCACTGCCATCCCTGAAATCCATGCCAATTCATTTAGTTTTTACCTCCACCGGAAACACCGATTTGGTTTCCTTATTTGTCGGTAAGGCCACGATGGCGAAAATTGTCTCTTTCACGATGCAACGATTGCAAAAACTGGCACATGTTTCCCTTGAAGTCAATGGCATACAATGCACAACCAGTCAATGCGTTGCAAGACGTTAGCTCCCTATTTAGCATTCCAGCGGTTAAACACACATTTCCTATAGGTGCAAATGCTTCTTCAAGTGGTTGAGAGACCAATAATTTCGTTATAACCTTAACGTTGTTTATTACCCATATTACCCGCTATCCTCTTTCTTTCTCCCCCACCCCACTTCCTGTCACTTGACCTTGCCTCCGACTGCAATAATCCATCGACGGTCGTTATAAACGCACACACATGCACTTCGACTCAGGCTAGCTGCCCATTACAAGAGCTTAATTGACCTAACAAGATGTTTGCGTTGGGAAATGGACAGATTGGGGATCGAAGAGCGAGGAGGAAGAGGAAGAAAAAGAAGAAAAGTAATTATAAGACGAGTGTAATTTCCAGCAGGAAGGAAAGAGACGTTAAAACATGTTGAGCACAGCTGCAGGTCAGCTGCGCCATTTTGGACTTAATTTATTTGAATCTTCACGAATTGGCATATTGTAGTATCAGTTAGTCATTCTTTTTTTAAACTAATAACAGGGATGCTTCATATTTGTTTAAAATGAAATGTTATTCCTCAAATGTCGACCCTGAATATCTGAAATAGATGAAACTCCATCCTCCGATCTTATCTCCTTTCATCTGAAAGAAAACAAGTAGCTGATTAGGATGGTGGCGATGGAGCTGTGCGCATACCACGCCTTAATGGCGCTCCCTCATAGCTATGAGAAAGAACGGAGGAGTGTTAATCACCCGTGGGCCGCTGATCTGAATTAGTCTGTCAATGGGCAGCTCAGCTATCAAGTGTCGACTTGCCCATTCTGCCGATGATGGAGTTTCGAATGCCGAGCAAGTTCTTTTCAAGCTCGATCCTCTCACCTTCTTTGTCTCTTTCACCCGTTTCGCCAGTTAATTAGGCGATGGACGCTTTTAAGAAAGGTTCAAAAGGACGGAAAGTCTATTCGAAAGGGGGGAAATATCCGGGTATTTAGAGCACGTGTAAAGTTATATAAGGCAAGTTATATATTAAGTCTATAAGTAGATTAAACTTAATAGTTCACAATTCCTTTTGTTTTCCCTCGCCTATAATACCTTCATTTAAAAGAAGATCCCAAGATTAGGTTCAATTTTGCATACATGCCCCAGACTCAAACAAATAGGTAGCCTTTTGAGTGTTAATTACAGTATCTTAATGCAACTCTTTTTGCCAGAAAAAGGCTTCAATTTTATGAGAAGTTGGTACTCCATAAATAGTATGGTAAAAGGCTTATGAAAAATATTCAGTTTAATTTACCGCAGCTGTGAATTACGACGTTAATTTAAGGATATGGAGGTGAAGTAAAAGTAGCGTAATTAGAGCACGGAAGCAAGTTCTTTCTTTGTAAAATATGAGCATATCATCTAACGCTATCGTAGACAAACTTTGCCAGACATAATTTAGCTAAAAGATGCTGAGCTAAGAAAAAAGGTAGATAGCACTCATTTTTATTTAAAAGACTGTATGTATGATCTTACTTCATACTACAAGAGGAACTTAAAATGAAATGTTTTACAATTACTTCATCATTCTGTAGTCACATCGTCTGTTTTCATTAATATTCTCCTTCTCTTTGTATGTAAACAGGGAAAACGTCATAAAACTTGTTTCCCAGAGGAATTGAACATTGAATGCAACTGGTACCGTATCTGAAAAAGAAGACTGTCGTTACGTCATCGCATTGGTGAACAACAAAGGCATACAGAGTATGGTTGGGAGAGCCGTTTACACATCAGTGGCACATCCAATTGCGTAGGCTGGTAGCAGCTTACAACAACAGGTCGAGGCAGCAACAACAACTTCAGTTTCATTTGAAAATGAGTTTTCGTGCCTTGTGTGTCCTCCTCTGCGGTGTCCTAACAAACCTCGTCAACTCAGCTCCGCCGTCTCCGATATCAGAGGAATGGTGAGCTACCGTTCAGCAAATATGTGAACAGTTGTAGTAACCTTGGAGGTGTAATTGGACACGTTGGCCAAAGGTTTATTTGTAAGATTACAGAAGCTGCAGTGCCATAAAAGTAATTAGTACCCTACAAAGGGGGAGAAGATAATTCCTCTCCTGGGATTTGACATTTTGGACAGGAGGAAAAAGGAGCAAGATGGGCAGCGTATTTTTCTTTCTTCAAATTTGTCTTGAATCGTGAGCACGCATCAATCGACAATTCAATTAATATTTCTGGCACGATATCAATACAAATTATTCATACATGAACACGGGTCAGAGAGTGCTAGAAAAAACTTAAATAGAGGAGAAATGGTGGTTCCACGAGTTCATAAGCTATTGTACATTCGTGTGGTTCCTTCATTGATAAGAGTAAGACTTTTTTGTGTCCACACCTATGCTTCTGATTAACTTTTCAACTCCTTCAGTCAAACTCTCTCTTCCCGCTCCCCATCCGAAATCTTCGCCTGCTATGACATTGACTCGGACGGCCTTGTAGACAGCGATGAGTTCACCCTGCTGCTCGGAGTGCTCATCGAACAACACCTGGGAATGCTCAGCACCAGGTACGACCCGAAGGCAATCCTCCGGGCAGGCACAGGCGGAACGACCCATGCCTCCGAGAAGGCATTCACAGCCCATCTCTGGCCGTCATGGCTGGAACCTATGATCAGCTTAAAGAGTGAGACGACCGCTCTGTTGGTCATTGACGTCCAGCACGACTTTATCAAGGGCTCCCTGGCCGTGGATGGCGCGGGCGAGGTCGTGGAGCCCATCAACCGCATGGTGGAAAGCGGGTTCTTTGGCACGGTGGCCTACTCCCTGGACTGGCACCCAGCGAACCACGTGTCTTTCTTCTCGCAGCGGGACCTGCGCGCGTGGAGGCCATTCAGCGGTCAGGCGCGTGAGGACGTGGCTGTCTTTAGCACGGTGACCTTCGAGGGCCCGCCCGAGTTCAACCAGACGCTGTGGCCTGACCACTGCGTGCAGAAGAGCGCCGGCGCCAAGCTCGACACGGAGCTCAAGGTAAAAAAAAGTAACAACAACAACATCGGAAGTGACCATTTGCTCACGTTCTGATGATGATCTCGTCCACAAAAGGAATCTGGCAATCGGCGTGTTTTACGTCTTAAGAACAAATAGGGAAATGAAGGAAGGAGCCATAATTACCTTTTTAGAATCTCCTTCCTAAAACAAAGTCTTCAGTCTTTGTTGTGTATTCCCAAAAGATTAAGTGTGCTGTAAATTAATCTCAAAAATGGACAGAAGACAAACTTTGGGGATTTCAAGGACGAAAAGGCAATGAACGAGAAATGATGCCGGGACAGGGCTGCCACTTTTTATGCAAAATCTTAATTCTTCCCTACCAGTCTATTGTGGCTATAATGGTTCTGACATGATAGTCCTCCCCGTCCCTGTTTCATTGTTGATTTAACTGCTTCTTCCTCCAAACAAGCATGACTCGTTCGATTCCTCAAATGATATCAAATATCACTTTTTCATCCCCGATTTGAACCGACTTCCGAATTGTGGGACTTTTGGGCAAACGGATCGATTCATCTGTCAAACTGAGATTGTTGAGCACTCGTTTGGTTGAGCATTAAAATCTACATTATCCAGCCGCCAAGAAGAGATGTCTAGCTGCGAAAGAAGGAGCGACACTTTTAATTGTTGCCAAGCCAAGAATTAAATCTTCTTGATCCCTTTTAACTTTCGTCCTCGTCGGAGGAGGAGGAAAGGACATTATTTCCATCTCGGCCACTTCCTGTATAAAGTTACTTTTGTGTGTGCAAGCGATCTGAAACGCGGATTAAAACATAATAAACTCTTAAGCCGCTTTTGTGGAGGGCTGTTTTTACGCCTGCAAACGAAGTGCATCGTCATGTTTAGAGGAAAATATTTACAGAGAAAAAGGTGTTCCTTAAGCCGAAAGCGTTTTCGAGACTAATCAATTGGGGATCAGTCGCCTTGTACGTTCATGTATACTGCAATTAACTCGAGTTCTTTCTTACAGATTGCCGCTAATCCGCTCTACCTCTACAAGGGCACAAACCCAGACGTGGACTCGTACAGCGCCTTTGCGGACAACCAGGGCAACGGGGACACCGGGTTGGACGCGCGGCTGCGTGACCGCGGCGTGCGCGTTGCCCTTGTCGCAGGCCTGGCCACCGACTACTGCGTGTCCGCCACTGCCCGCCATGCCCTTGCCAGGAGATACCCGACGCTGCTTGTGGAGGACGCCACGAGGGGCGTGGACGCCGTTGGCAGCGCGCGTGCGCTCGATGAGGCTGTTGCCGCGGGTGGTTTGGTTGTCAACGTGCCTGATGTCATGGAGATGACCCGACGGCGGGGTCAGAGTCCGAGTCCAAGTGGTTGCGCTCGGTGCCATACCGGTCCCTTGGAATTCCTTCTCCTCCTCCTTCTATCAGCGATTCCTCATCGCCTTTGATTGTCATGAAACCCAAATTCCCATTGAAAACATAATAAAAAGTGCTTCCTTCAATGTCATCTATTGTTCCCGATAATCCTCCGTGTGGCCATTTCTGTTTTGAGTGCATTCCACAGAGGTTAAGCCTCATAAAGTCACGATTGTCTGCCGATAGGGACACACTTAGGGTTGACATTTCCTCACTTTTAGCCCTCCAAGATATGCATTTCTATCCCTTTCTTACTGGGTGGCAAGAGAGTCCCTCGTAAAACTGTTCTTCCCGATATCCTATATTATTACTTTCTATAGCGTTCTTCTTCTTCTCTGAGGTCAGCAGCTCTTCTTCCTTCGCATCTTCCTCTTCTCCTTTTAAGTGCTCATCATATTCCGACATATTCTCGTCTCCCTCTTCTCTGCTTGTGGTCTATGCAAGGAATTTGGCCTTGATCTCGAGAGGAGCCATCATGCCATGGAGCGAAGAAGAAGAAGAAGTAAATTCCCTAAAAGTGGGTATTGCACCTTCCTCAGCTGCAGCGTTCTTCGATGCATGGTCCCGAGAAAAGAATCCTGGCGCCACTCAAGAAAAAGAAAATAAACCCAAAAATGTTTGACCCGCCAAATGCCAATCGATGCGCACGCGCGCACTCCCAACTACTGATCCCCGGTCGGTTGCTGAGCAGCGCATGCGTATGGGATACGCACTTAAGGATCGAGGAAGCAGGCAGCGACGACGATGTAAAGCAGGGGAAAGTCTCCCTTTTGCGTAGCGAGCTAACCAGGGCGGCTCCTATAGCAGCAGCAGGAGATCTCAACGCCGTACGCCGTCATCGCACAAACTCTTGTTTTCCTCCAGCAGTCAGTTCGCTGAGGTCCGGTGTTGGGTGCGAAGCATTACAGATCAAGTTGTTCATCATTGGACGTGTTGCTTGTGAGAACTGAGACGAGAGAACAGCCGAAAGCAACGGACTCAAGTGAAGCCCGAGTGTCGTCTGGTGACAGTGAAGAAGTAGTGCCGCTGCCACCGTCGTCAACCCGCCATCGGCTCCAGTATGAAACCCTCCATAGGGGTAAGTTAGTTGTCATTCATTTTGCGTGGGCTCGGTCGATGATAAGAAGTTGCCGGCAGCCAAGTTGGAGCTCCTGCTCAGGAACAACTTTCTTCTTCTCTTTGATGTGTCCTGAGCAGCAGGTCACCGCCGCCATCCGCCAGTCAGCTGATGATGATGATGATGACGATGGGCGGTGGCGAAGAAAGGAGAGCTAGGAGGTGCTATGGGCAGTTTTGAACGGTCGTGAGCAGGATGCCTTCCGGAGAAAACCACTCTCACTTTCTCCACTTATTCGCCTACTCTGTTGGACAGAAATACACAAGATGAGATGTGTGAATAGAGGTCCAAGGAAGGATATTGATTACTAAACCTCTATGGAATGGAAAAAGTCTCAAAATGGCGAGTGTTCCATGTCACATGCTTTGTGTGCTTGCATTGTATTATTATTATTTTCTCGACAATGAGGAAATGAGAGTTCTTCTCTCGACAAAAGAAAGGGGAGGGGAAAATAAATTATTAACGATATTTTCTCCCGTGAATGGAAGTGGGAAAATGTGGAGCGTATTTCACCTTAAAACGAGATCTCGGTATGCACGTTCTCCTCCATCTTGTGAGACAGTTAAAACACATTATCTTCTTGTTCTTCTTCTCTGCGTACACACTCAAAGACATCAGCCGAGGCTCATTTAAATGTCAATGGTTTTCTCCTTCTCCTCCTCACATGTAGTGTATGTCGTTTTCGTGGCGGCTCGTTATGCAATTTGTTTGAACTCTGAGCCCGTAACGGAAAGAAGAAGGAGAAGAAACTAAGTAAGTAAAATGAAGAATACACGACGACGGTGCAATACGCAGGAAAGTAGGATCAGCGGCAAGAGAGAGAGAGAGATTGTTAACAGTGCATGAACTTTGAGGTTTTCCGATTCAGATTTTGAGTACGGGGAAAGAGAAGAAGTTAGCGGTATAAGGGAAGAATACGTAGACATTAATGGAGGAATAGGGAGCGCTATTTACGATTACATTTGATGGTTGCATTAACAGCAGTTTATTTCAGCAAACGTTATGCATATAAATTATATGTCTGTCTGTCGTTTGCGGTATGATCTTCAAAATGGTAACAGAGTTGACCTTTGCAGCTTTGCACAAATGCAGTACTAAAATTTATATGAAAATTGATCTTCATTTAACGGAGCTTCATCGCAAAGAGCTGTAAATATTTGAGATCTCCTTCTGAAGTGATCATTTTCTTACTCCTTGATGCTTTAGTATTAGGTCATCGACGCCGTGGGCAATTCATTGGCCTTCTTCAAGATGAAAGACGTTGGGAAAGAAGCAAAATGGGATGGCAGTTACAATAAAGTGGAAATATACTAGAATTTCATATGTTCATATTGAAATTAACAAGCTGTACTTGCGAATTGGGTATTATGATTGTTTTGCACCGATAGTTTTTTTACTCCTGCTGATGATATTAAAAGATCCTTTTTCTTTCCTCTTAATTCTTTTCGGAGACAAAATTCCGTTAATTGGTGGGAAGACGACGGAGACGGACTCTAAAACTTTTTACGAGACTTCGTTTCTCTTCTCATATCAAAGGAAAAGGGACAGAAGTAGAAGAAGAATAAAGGAATAATAATGAAAGTTTTTGGCATTCAATACGAATAAGAAGACATTTTTTCCGTACAAAGAAATCGTTTCATTCTTCATGACTGCGTGAGAGAAAAGGACGAAAGTCTCAAATTCCCAGCAGTGCAAATTCATTATGATCCTGCTGCGGAGAATTATTAAAGAGATCTAGAGGAAGGAAGAACGGAATTTGTGGAATATATTTTGGTGCGATAATTCATCAAATTATGAGAGACCCTCGATCGATATATTTTACGGAAGAGAATTATTATTATTTCTTGAGATTATCGATCCTGACGGCTCTCTTCCCTCCTCCCTCCTCCTTGGAGGAAGCACCTGCCAATCTCAGATACGCATTTTATAATACATTTATACACAACAATATCCAAGATTATTATTAGTATTTATGCATAAAGAATTCCAAGATTCCGTTCTTCTTCCGCCTCTCTTTCCTGTTTTTCGATATCGCCACAGACAAAAAAATGGGCAACTGATTATGTGCATAAAAGTGTCTTTTCTACCAATCCGAGGGCTACATTTCCCAAGGCTAAATTTAGACGACGCAGACACTTTTCTCGATAATCATATGAGATTCCTCCTCGTTCTCGCTTCTGACTTCCCCCGGTAACAAACGTTTGTTTTCCATTTTAAAAAGGAAAACTCAGCGGGATCATTCAAACTAAGAGGGGAAATCATGTCGAGTCTTGCTTGACTTTGCCAAGGAATGCAGCTGAGGGGAATATAATGCGGTCCAAAAATAAAGGCCGGATTTCTTCTAATATAATTAAATGGCATCATCACATCCGGCTGAGCTGAGAGCGGTGTCAGGTTCTTGGATATGGAATGCATGCTGGGTGAAGGTAGGGATGCCAGTCTGTAAGTTTATGATAACAGAATGGCAACCCTAAAGATTAAAGTTAATTTATGCCTCCCTCCCTCGCTTGCTCGCACACTTTGCGTCCGTCTATATTTTATTTTTCGCATAAGTACGCGAAATTATGCGCGTGGAATTTGCGGAATTAAACGGCCAGAACAAATTTCAGCGCTGGAAAAAGAATAATAACAATAATAATCGTCTTAATATTCCACTTAATGACCGCGCATTACACAAGTGTTTTTGACTTTTTGAAGGAGGATCCATCTATCCATCGAGTAGGAAGAAGTGGAAGAAAAGTCAGGAAGAGCCTCAAGGACCTTGTTTTCATAGTGTCAAGCTTGTGGAATTTGCTGCGAAAATATCAAAATATATTTCTTTCTTTCAAGGGCTTGTTCAGTTATAGGTTCAAATTTGCGTAATGATTCGCCATGTAGTTCTTCTTCATTCTGTTTTTGGCAAAGTACGAAGCCGTTCTTCTAATATGTTACGAAAAAGCGGGTATAATCATTTCTTTCCTCTCTGGTCTTCTTCGCCCTTTTAGACCTTTAACACGATCATCCATCTTGAACGTTTTGACATGAAGAGAGAGAGAGAAAAGACCTTCTTAGCCGATATCATGGCATCAGGGATGCCAGTTTGGATAAATAGCAAAGTTTGTTCTGTTAAGATGTGTTGAATGCAGGTGGATACAGAATAAAATGGCAGCCCTACAAAGGGAATTCCATTCCTCGCCCAAATAGACTCTTGCCCTGAATTTGCATAGAAAGGAAAATATCTCCTGAACATAATTTTGATTCGTCATTGCAGAGCTTTACTATCTCTGGGTTCAAGGACTTTTGACACTTTTAGACTCCTTTAAAGAAATTTAAGGAACCAGAAAGATACTTTTTATATAGGGCTTCTTAACTTCTTATATATGTAGTTTCCATTGTAATAAATAGAGGTTTTTAGCTCGGGCCTTAAAGAGAATGTTGCCGACATTTCCCCTCGCGGATGCCATAAATTTGAATATTAACGAATGCGGGAAATGCCGTCGAGTCTCAGGGCTGCCACTCTATTATAAACTCATATCAGAATAGTACACACGGTCTCCTTAAAGTAGCATAAATATCAGTGGCCGCCCTTTAAGTAGAGATAAATGCAATGTAAACTAGACTCAGCTCCATTAGATATTTATAAACTGGTGCCTTCGGCTGCGGCGGCATGCACATATTTTTGATTACATACTTATTAAACGGTCATAAAGAGCAGGGCTGCCGGCCGGCTGCCAAGCACCCATAAATGTCACAGTAGCGATAAAGTAGTAGGCCTTAATGTGTCCAAATAACCCCCTTTTGTCGACCCTATTTGCATGCCTGATCAAGTGTCTGCCGTCTGACTCGGTCTTATCAAAATGCACTTTTGGGACACCTGAGTCAGGGCGAAAAATGATATTAATATTGGGCTGCTCCAAGTGAGCGTAAACAGGATTTATATCAAGGCCCAAAATTGCTTTTATGCATATTATATACGCATATTATACGGAAAATATATAATTACTGCTCGTACCGGAAAAGTAATAATGACGGCTAAAGGGTTGCGTTTCTAGGTCAGATACTTCAAACTCGTTTGTTTAAAAAGCTCATTCCATAATGGTAATTACGCATTCCAAATATACACACATACTCAAAGGAAGTCCATAAAGTGCCAAATAAGCACCCAAGGACTTTTGGTTGTATGACGTGTTATCTCTAAAATGTCTCTTTTTGGCCAAGTTTAATTTTATTTTACACTCTTCTCTCGCTCTGTTATGAAAAAAGTGAGTAGGCGGCTAAAGAAACTGGAGCAATAAAAAGAGGTCTGTTTGCCTTATTGAGGAGTCGCAGGGCTGCCAGATAGGCTACAATCTATTACATTGACCCTTATTATTTATCCTGAATTCGTCGCTCCCCGTGGCCAGACTATTCATTCAGCCATCTTCGCTGTTATATTTGGCTATCTTAAACGTCGTTATTTTTCTTTGAAGGACACAAAAGCCATGACGATTGCAGACCAGCAGAAGAAGAAAGAATGCTATTTTTGGCACCTTCAATTGGGGTTCATTCCTTGACATTGTAGTAGGGACCAGAAGCAAGCATCACGTCTTATAAGGCTAATTTGGCGCCCTATTTCAGATGATGGCGGTGTATAAAACGAGGCTGGCTGGCTGGCAAGGAGTAAAATAATCATAAAAAGCAAGCAAGGGGCAAAAAAACGTCATTGTCGTTTTGAGCACACATAAAACAAGCTGAGAGGAAAAGTGAAAAAAGTGTCACATTAAAAGGGACTTTTTTCATGGCCACTCTGCTATAAATGCGCGTCAGGCATTCATAAAAAACTTGCGTATAACGTTATAAGCTTGTTATGCATGCTTTCGAGACGAATTCACCCCCAAACAAGCCTCATCTCCCATTTTCTGGTCTTGAGGAATGCTGATTGATACTTGCGTTTGCAGCAGCGACACGCGAGCTGAACATCTTGTTTCCCATCCAAAAGGTCGACCAAGGGTAATGCTTAGACACACGCTATACTTAATAATAATAGCAACGAGAGTATTTCCCAACGATGGGGATGTGTGAGAAGAGGATCTTTCGTCCGTTTCATCATCATGTTTTTAAAAACAAAACAGAGTTGTCCTCCACCCATAAGACCTCCTCGTGCCAGTGGAGAAGAAGACTGAGCCCAGCCCAACGTACATCAGTCAGGAAGCAGAAGAGAGAGACCCTGAACTGACTCGTGAAGAAGATGAACAAAGTCATCTTCGGAGGAGGAGGTAATTCGGAGCAGCCATCAATCGTCCCTCAAAACCACGGACACCAACCGCACTTCTTCTTTCTTTCGAAGATTTAGAGCAGCGGAAATTGAATTGGCGTTAAAACTTAAAAGTTCCTCCTCCTCCTCTCAAAATGTCGATCTTCATCAGAATAAATTACCGCCTTCGATTCCTCCACATTTGAGATATCCTCAAGTCTTTCTCCTTCCTGCGTGTTTAGAGGTCGTATTCTCTCTCTCAAAAGCGTTTTCCAAAGGGGTGAAAGAGAGGAGAAGGGTGGCTATTATTATCCGCCTAATTCTTTGTTAAAAGGAAACGCCAATTAAATCATCCTTTGTCGTCCGTCCTCCTTAACTATTCGCGTCCATACGCCGGTCATAAAACCGCATTATTATTATTCCCTTTTTCGGCACACAAGATGATTTGTCCTTGGATTGACGACAAAAGGTGGCTCCGGTCAAGAAGAAGATGCTTGAATAATTCTCTCTCTCTCTCCCCTTTGGTCAGTCGAGGTCGCCAAAACTTGTTGTGAACGCGGAAGGAATTCCGTCGTCGGGGAGGAATCTTCGTTTAATTTACATGCAAGAAGAAGAAAAGCTCATTTCCTCTTTCTGTGTAAATGAGTCGACTTTATTCTTCCAATTATGCTCCGTACACCATGAGCAGGCTAATTGCCCACTTTCAAGACATGATGACGCGCAAGAGAACAAGAATGTGCGTGAGGCGGAAAGTACAAGACAGAGTTTTAATCAATATCAAAGCCTGACCTTTATTTAGGGACAGAGAAACTCGTTTTAAAATTAGCTGCAGCCTAATTTTCAAATCCATCTTAATATGGGTGCGTGTATCACATCTTTGTAATAAACCTATGATTCACACATCAAATCAGGGTTGCCTTTTTGACAAGGCAACATAACTTGGCTTGCTCTTCCACGAAAGTGTAATTTGTTTCTTACCATGGCAACCCTTAATCCCTCCATTAATATTACCATTATATTCCATTTTTCGCGTGCTCAAGGAGAGAAGAGAAAATAAACGCAATTAATTCAACCAAATTTGATACCAAAATTACAAATGAAAAATGGACGAAAATTAGCCTGCAATAATTTCACTCCAGCTCCCGTTACCAAAGCTGATAATAGTATGATTAAGCGTTTTTACGCATGTGTAAAACTGAAATTAGGGATTTCGCCACATTTCCCCGTTATGTATGCGTTATTAACTTGTTTTTGACAGCTGTCGACCAATGTCAATGTCATCAAGTTCTAGATCAATGAATTCTAATACTTGTTATTAACCAGAATGGACGACTTTACGCCTCCGTAATCAATCGTGGTT
>LR138984.1:0-28609 GCA_900659605.1 Tisbe holothuriae | reverse complement strand
TTTAATTATAATCTACGAAAATGAATTCGCATTTAAAAACTTGGTGACGTTGTTTAACGAGATTTAGAAAGCATAGCTGCGTGTTTAACTGGAATCGTACTAAAACGTGAAGGTGACCTCACGATGAAAGACATTCTAGAACAGTGTCATAGACTCGATTGGTTTCCCAACAATGACTAATTAAGCCTAGGATTATGGATTGAGAAACCGGTCTATTGGCGAAGGTTTAGTACGGGCTATATGGAGTGATCAGACCATTGCACGTCAGAGAAGAAACCGTGTACCCACCAGGTACTTAAATTTTCCATTCTTATGCCATCTGGCGACGATGTAATTGGTGGACTTCTTGCAGTGACACCTCTTTATACTCGTGCTATCTCAAATCGCGGAAAAAAACCTTCCTTTGTTGTCAACTGACATCCTCATCGACCGAAAAATCCTCTTTTTTAACAGGAAGTCGGTTGATCGAAAACGAGCTTCAACAAAAGCCTTTGAATCTTGTGTGAGATAAAAAGAAGAAGCTTTGCATTGGTGATTGGGGAAATTTAATCCACCTTGTTTACGGAGGATGGAAATAGAACCTTATTATTATTCATTCACATATGAAAGGTACTTAGACATTAGACATTGTCCGACAAGAAAGTACAAAGGGAAACCTTCATTTATGTAAGATAATGACATATGGACATCATATCTTATTCATCTATCTGAGGGGTCAAGAATTCATTGGTTCCTACTTAAAGGAAATTGTACATAAATGTTGAGGTAATTTTAAAAGCAATCCTTAGCTTACAGTTGTATAAAATTGGGTTATACGTATGTGGGTATATGCCTATATGATCCAAACTCTAAAGTTAATAAGATTTTTTTTGTCTTACAATCTATATTTATGATTACTTCTCGCTTAATATCTTACAATGCCGTCCATGATACCGTTTCCTCCACCACAACTGGCGCCGACGGCGTAAACGACGGAACTCCAGTTAGATTCACCAACAAATCGTCCATTATTTGCATTGGAAATAACGCTCTTTAAACTTTAGGTCAAACACTCTGCACTGGAAACACTAACGAGACACAGTTAAAAAATACATTGTTAGCATGTAAGATGATGATGATAATAGCGCATCCAACACGAGAGTAAGGTTTTTGGATTGGAGAAGGAGAAGGAAGAATAAGCCTCCGAACAGAGAAGAAGGCTCTTCTTCCGAACGCCTCCGAAGGACAGAGCGCCGACATTGGAAGAACGAGAAGGAGCCTTTTGGGAAGAGATGAAACAGAATCGTTGGATGAAGAAAAGGTTTCCGATTCTGCAAATACGCCAAATAATGATATTCTCTTTGAGTTTTTCAATGAACTGACAGTCATGGCATTCAACATCTAGTTTGGAAAATATGAATCATCACACAATACAATCATTCTATCAATGACATTTGTATGTACTGCCGGCCCTAATCATAAGAAGATTCTGTGTATTTTTATAAGAAGGAAAAAGCTTCTTCTTCTCCTTGTTTGTCCAAGGCTTAAGGAAACACCAAGGATGCATCTAGCGTGCAATGGAACTTCTTCTTCTTTTGGGTTCATCAATATTGTATGATACTGTTTGTAATTGTCGAAAGTCGATTGATTCATTCATGTGATGTAATCACATGAGAACAATAATTGGGATTATGTGCGAGGCGCAAACAGTCAATGCAATGGTTTTATAAGCAGTCTATTCGGAATATATAAATAGCGTACATCATATCTTTTAATTTTAGCAACATTTTAACTCTGGATGGATTATCATAAAACGGATCGACATACGTGCCCTAAAAAGATAGAGAGTATTTCTATAAATTAGGTATTTAGTTAGTTTTTCTCATTAGTACATTTGGATCACCCTGCAGATCAAATGTAGATAAACTTGATCCGACCGAAGGAAACCCAACATTTCCCTTTTCGCTAGGCCTGAAATTGAAAAAGGGCGTGTTCTCAACCTGCCAAATATCATTTTTGAGAGCTCGCTTCATTTTACTTCCATCAGTGGCGGTGGAAAAAAGAAGAAGAGCTCAGTTTGACAAGTTCAGACTTGCAACATCACTCTCTAATCGTTTCCGAACAATGACAAATGAATATGCATTCGTAAATGTAAACACTGCTCATAAAGGTATTAGTTTGTGGGCCTCAACTACATTAAATATTCATAGGCACCGTTCGCCTATTTAAAAATCCATTATTTCCGCGGATCGGCAATACCTTTTTATGCTAATTTTGGGGAGAAACTGAACTCCGAGAGCAGCACCACTTTAGCTCCAGGGCCTCCCAATATATAAGTACGTACTCTGCAGTTCTATAAGGGGCGTTCCGATTATATTCCAATTTGGATATCTCTTAGCGTCTGATGAAAAAGTCGCTTTTAAGATTTCTCCTCCTCCCATTTTTATTTTGAAAAATTGCCCGGCTGTCCTGACATCAGTCTGGTCCATCTTTACAGCTAAAAGTCCAAAAGTAGCCTGGGAAATGAAGTGGTTCTGTCACTGATGAAAAATAATATGCACATAAAGCATTGGACTGTTAAGCATATGAGCTTTCGTTTAAAGGCATTTCCTGTTGGTATTGGTATATGTCCTCTCTTTATCTTTGAAACTCCAACTACACAGTTCAAAATGCAATAATACCGTGAAAAAAAATCAAGAGAAGAGCCTCCTCCTCCTTAGGGATCTTCGACTGTAGTTCTGTACCATTTTATGAAATTGTACTGCTCTCTGTAACAATACACCTACTTTATCATACAGTAATAAAACGTCTTATAAAATTCTATTTTGGTGTATTCACCTCTCCCATGTATTTCATAAGGGTGTGCGCGCCCGATCATGAGCTGCTATCCTGTCGCCCGTGTTTGCCCCGCGCGCTATCCTCGATCGCATGGGCCCACAAAAGCAAGGAATCATCAGGCAAGGAACTTTCTTAGGGGTCGCTTTTATTATTCACAGGGGAGTGGAAGAAAGAAGCCGTGTAGTTTCCCCCGTCGTCATTTGTGCTGCAGAATGGAACACGCTCACAAGGGTGGCCTACTTAACCCGCTTTTGCATGTAGTGCAACAAAAGCTATTAAGTGTGCAAAAGTGAGCCAATATTTATGCGACAGATCGGATGCAAAAGTGACAGGAACAAATAAATTGGACGATAAAACGGTGATAAAATGGAACGTTTCTGACGTCAACAGTCGTGCAAAAACCACACGATTAAGAGTCGTAAATGAGTGACAAGCCAGGCTTGTTTATTGTGTATTTTGAGTGAGCACAGTTAAGTTTGAAGAGTCTAAAACCGTTCTTGTTTGAACAGGGGACTCGTTTTATAAAACGCATTTTGGACACTTTTTCCTCGCAGTCATTCTGTGACAGCAAAATGGCAGGAAGCAATATTTTTACCACCATTATTTAACATATTTTAGCATATATTCTCTCTGACCCGAAGGTCGCTGTGAATATTAAAAAGTGAGAGCGCTCGACTGGATTGACATCGCACGTGTGTGTACAAGCGGATTAAAGTGTGAATTATAACACCGCGGAAACATATAATAATAATAATACTAGTTGCAAGTGTGCTTACTACTACACCTCGCACTCGTAAAACACGTTGTAATATTCACGATGAAGTCGTCGAATGAGAGCAGTAGTTTGAGCAGTGGCTACGGGACGGAGGCGACGTCCAGTTCGGTTCAGAGGCCGCTGCATCTGGATCTGGAGAACTTTGATCGGGAGGAGGTGCCAGAAGATTGTCCGTACGTGCTGACAAGTCCAAAGAGTCTGGAGGCGTGCAAGAGGCTCAGGGTGAAGGTAAGGAAACTCTCAGTACCTATAAACAATATGACACAAAAAGGTTTGTTTTTAACATGACAAACAGTAATTCAGTTAGAGTGAGTGAAATCTGGCAAGCGGTTGTTCTTCTTTTCTTCGTCTCCGGCCACCGTCATGTTATGATGTTACGATGTTAGGCTTTAATGAAGAATAACGTGTGTGGTTTTTAGTGAGTGGGAGCAAATGGATAAAAAGGGCAAAAAGAACCATGTTTAAGACAAAAAGGCCTTGGTCGTGTGTTTACTTAAATGGGGTTTCACTTCGATCGCACGTTTCCATTGTTTAGCGTTATTAGCATCATTGTGAGACAAGATGTGGCGTAGGCAGCACGGCGTATAATGATAAAACATGTCTGAGACTCGCGCATCAGTCATAGCTCACCAAAGTTGATTTTACGGCTTTAAAAGGTCTTGTTTTCCTCACGTCATGCGTCAAGAATGTGAAGAGATGAAAATTCTCCTACCCTAAAAATAATGTAGCTTGAAAGAACGTTTTCCCTGCCTGCCCCATTTTTGTGTTCGCATGATGGTATAGCAGACGTTTTGTTTTCAACCCCTGAAGGACTTCAGTTTCTAAAACTTAGATTTTAACTATGATCTATCTACATTGTAGGCATAAAATGGTTCAGAAACCGATCTCCGCTGCGTGGGCGTTTAGCGAAGACAGAAGAAGAACATCGAGCCACTTTTCTTAAGGTCGAACGGAGCTAAAAGAAAAGAAAAAGAAATCTCTCTTTAATCGAGTGCAAATGATTATTCACTAAGCGATGCTAGTTATCGTTAAATGTCAGCCCTGAAATGCTTCATCATGAAACCGCGAGAGAGAAATCCACCATGCATGCGCAAAAAACGATGTGTATAATAAACGATTCCTGATGATGATCAGGGTTGCCAGTTTGTCTAAAGGCGGACACATTTAACAATGATTACGTAGGAAGGGATATGTTACAATAGTTTTAATCTGGCAACCCTGAATGAGCTGTGCGTGTTGAGTGATGGAGGTGATAAATCAGCACTTAAGGAATAGGAATTAAGGCCTGAATTTCAAATGTTAATAGCCCACTATAATAGCAGAGAAACTGCCTTATTGCCAATTAATAGTTTTGTTTTTCATTGACTCTCTTTCTGAAAAGGAAGAATCCAATGCATTATGACTCTCAGGCATATAAAATTCGATTAGATTTCTGGCACAGAATTAATCTAAAGAGTTTTAAGGAAGAACAACCTTGATTCTTAATTCAGTTAATTGTTCTCTGGATGGCTCGTTCTTTCATTCAGATTGTACCCTACCATGCATTGTTGTTATATATTATCCCCTCCTTTGCTCAAGTCATTAATGCCAACAGCAACACCACTAATGTGCGAACAGTAGTCATACCATTGATTGCGACCTAGAAAAAGAAACACCCCTATGGATCCCCTTTTGCAAATGCACTCCGTTGATCCCAATAGCATGACACACACACAAATGCTTTTAAAGCCGTGTCCTTTCATCGTGGCATTCCTTGCACCCTTACATGTTCTCCTTGCGCTTAATGACAGAAGAAGAAGGAGAGACGAAAACAGCCAAACAGCCTTTTTTGCTTTCTATTTTGGCAAGACATTGAACCGAATCGTCGCCGAGAGACCGATATTTGGAAGAAAGAAAGATGATAAACTGACACAAAAAGGATGAGTCTTGACTTTTTCCAATCTTTTCTTTCATATGCACCACGGTTACTTTCTCCTCTTCTCTGTATATGCAGTTGATATTAAAGCATAGCTGGGCAATGCCAATTTAGCCAGAACATAAGTAGAATGTTATTTACGAAAGACTGCTCTTATAATGCAACTTGTACTGAGTAACATACTCTGAACTCAATTATCTCTCTCTTACAGCCGATCGATCTTCTCCCGTGCTCACTTGACGAGGTTCGACAGCATTTGGAGGCTGAGGGCGACCTCAGCTTCGAGGCTCTCTCCGTGCTCAGGGAGGCTGAGGACGAGCGGAGAAGTGAGTATGATAACCGTCCAATTTTACTAACTGCATCTTTGGCTATCCATTTCAGCCACTTTGGCAAACTGTCGCCGGTTAAGGAGGACGTTAATTGAGGAGGAGGAGCTGAAGGCGGCTTCGGAGGAGGAGGAAAAGGAAGCTTCCGATAGCAAATTTGGAGAAAAGTTTGAGGATGACACGCAAGTGTTTGAAGTTACGGATGGAGATGTAACTCAAAAAGGTTTCCATGGTAAGTGTATTTTAGATTTGTACGGCAAGTGGGCATATTGAAAGGTTCTTTTACCGTGCAGGGGATGACAATGTCATAATAAAGTCTGATGAGGAAGAAGTTGAATTCGAGGAGACGACGAGCAGCATTTTTCTCCAGCTGGATTTAGACGGCGACGATTTCTCATCGTGTTCTTACTCCTTGCAGCAGGACGACAGGTGATGAATAATAATGAGAAAGATGGAAGATGTAAATAAAAGGAGAATAATAATCAAAAAATGATACTTTCCCACGTTTGTTGATACAGCAAGAGACGGTCGAGAAGTCTGGACAACAGGTCATCATCAGATGCGGAAAGCTCTTATGACAGCAATGACAGCTCGTATGACCAGCGGCCAGAGGCTGACCAGCCGTCAGACCTGAACACCTTCAGCAGACTGAGCAGCAACAGCTCCCTCCTGCGCAAGTCCTCCGCCTGCCTCAACCTGAGCGTCATCGACTGGGAGCGCGTGGGCGAGCGCGACTCCGTGCTCTCGTCCGCGCGGGGTCGCGCCTCAGTCACATTCAACGATGCTCCCGTGTTGCAGCAGTGGGACTCGGCTAGGCCGCCCAGGTCTAAGAGCAGAGGCGGTGGGAGTGTGTTCAGGAACCCATATGGTCCGCCCTTGTACCAGCATAAACGTCCCGAGGTGGGGGATAAAAAGACAAAGAGCCCACCGTCCATTACTCCGTCTTCAGCTCCAATGACCCCACGATCTACAAGACGTAAACCTCCTGATAAGCCCCAATATCCCAACTTGACAGTCATTGGCAAGCATTTTTCATCGCCGGCATCAACAATCAATGACCATCACCATAATGAGACTCCTGAAGCTGAGCGATATCGAGATGTCGGACCTAGAATTCGGGGTAAGCCGGTTGCTCGGTCAACGTCCAGTCCATCTAGGCAGCGGTCGACGTCCACGCACCGCATGAAGCGGCTGAGCGACTGCACGAAGCGGCTCATCAAGGAGATGGAGGCCACTACTAGGCCGGCGGAGGGCGATCAGAGGTGAGATGCATTCACCGCCATAAAAGGGTGTAGAGATCAATGGATTAAATGATGATGATATGGCGATCTATGTGCACATGCATCGATGCCCCTTTTCTCTCGTAAAAAAATAAAATCAATTTTCGGGGAGGGCCGTGACTTGATATCGGCGTTTTTGGCGCCATACTGCATGATGGAAAAAGTTATTTTTCTCCAAACAAGGAATTGAGACGGAAGAAAGATAAAGTGCCTCCTCAACCCAAATACGGGTGTAAAGATGCCTGAATTGAAGTTTATCGAGTTCGGAGCCATAACAGTTTAGGAGGAGGAAGGCCCAATGAAAAAATAATCAGACATGTTTTCACTCCTTGAATTACTTACAGATTCGCGGCCGCAGAAGACGAGCTGGACCAGATCCTGGCTGGGCAACAGGCACACCATCTGACAGAGCGAGACCGGCGCACACTCATCCTACTCGCCCAGAAGCAGCAGCGGGCACGCAGCGCTGAGGTCAGAGCGCATGCACAGCACCGCGCATGGCAGCAGGACGCGGCACGGGCGCGTGAGGACAAGCGGCGTAAGGAGGCCGCGCTGCGCCGCTTCGTGAGCGAGAAGCGTCGGCGCGAGGCTGAGACCAACGAGCAGAAGCTGGAGGAGGCGAGGAGCCGGTTTCAGCAGAGTCAGGAGCTGCTCACCCGGCTCATGCGGGAGAAGGAGGAGCGGAGTAGGAACTCGCTCTACCAGGCGCAGAGGTGAGACACGATCAATGGCATACAAATATAGATATTCCTGGTTTTGAAATGACAACCCCGTGATGGATGGCGCGCAGAAAAAGGGAGTGAAAACGAAGGAAGACATTAAGATGTTTTGAGGGCGATAAGGGGCCTTGGAATGCATTATTCTTGGCTTTTCATTTGGGCCTGAGCTTATAATAATAAGATACGGTCGCACCTATTTTCGATCAAGGCAAATTGGCTTGAAAAATGCCAAGAATGAGATATGTTCAGGGGTTTAAACAAAGCCATTTCATTGCGTATCTCGCCCACGCATCGACTTTAACACCACTACTTTCAGACGCAAGGACGAGACGTTCTCCAAGTGGCGCTCGGCTGAGGAGTCCCGCCGGCTGGCCGTGGAGGACGCGCTGGAGGAGCTGCTGGCGAGGGACACGCAGTACAGGAAGGAGCTGAACACTCATCTGGAGAAGCGGCTCACGGTGGCAGAGTGGAAGAGGAAGAGCAGGGAGGAGGAGTTTAGAGAGGTACAAGAAAGGGGACTTTTGGAGTAGCATGCATATTTGCAATTCAAGGATCTTACCAAAGTTCTTAACTCAATTATACTTTTTGAGTACAAGACCATGACGCGCATATTGAGATAAAATATAAATAGACTTAAATTGACATTGGTGACTTGGTATGCACAAAACAACATTCTCTTTTCCCATTCACTTATTCAGGGATGCTAATTTTCTATTATTTTTAGACCAAAGCCAGCTGGCACCAACAAGAGCAGGATCGCGTCCAGAGTCGTCGGATGCTTCTTCAAAGGGAAAACCGAGAGCAAATCAAGCACATGCGAGAGTCGATCCGAGCGAAGGCGGAGAGGATTCACAGGTTCAGACAATCCGACTTCAAAGAGAGGCAGGCGAGCAGCATAAGGTGAGGAGGAAAAAGTATAAAGAGAGTTTAGTCAATAGCGATTGGGATATTTGCAAAGTGCAACAGTGGAGAAGATAATGGACTGAAAAGTCATTCAATCTCAATTTCTCCCCTCCCTCTATGCCGCCGTTTTTTGCAGTAAACTTTCACAAGGATACAAAAACAACCCCTTTTCTTGGTCAGATCAAAGTTTCTCCCCCTTCGTTCCAAGACCATCATGCGATAAATGGCGTGCTTAACACGCCCCCAAATTTCCTGTCAAAACTTCTTGTATTTTTCAACCCCCTATTGGGTGTTACAGAGTCAATTTTACGCAGTTTGTTTGAAAAAGCGACAACAAAAAAGGCATGATATGCCGTAAAAAGTTACGATGAGGGAGTGCAAGGTTTACTTTAGAATGAAATCAGGTCGATGAGACGAAAGGCAATTTACTTAGGGATTTACGGACGTCTTCTTTGTTGAACTACAGCGAGATTGTTGAAGTACAAAAAAGCTTTCTTTGGTAACAATATACGTACTTTCCTGGGTACTTTTTCCACGACGAGAGCTAATCAGTGTGACTGGGAAGAGACACATAAAGCCTTTGTTACTACTTCTAAAGTTGGCTTTGACATCTATTGAATGTTCTTCAGTTACTTATTTGAGAATGTGTTCTATATTATTTAGAAATGACCGGGAAACCCGCAGCCGCCGGGCCCGAGTCCTCAAAACCGAACTGGACGGCAAGCTGGACTCCTGGCGTCACCAAGTACTTGCTGTCCAGAGCGAGTCCATCGCCAGGGCTGAGGCCAAAGCCTCCGAGGAGCTCTACCGGCGGCGCCTCCGAGTGGCCTCGGAGACTCGGAAGCGAGAGCGTCGGCATGAAGAGGCGCGGGCTCAGGCTGAGGAGGAGTGGCGGGCGTGGCGGAGTGAGAGCCGGCGGTGCATTGAGGAGAAGCGCGGTAAGGCGGAGCGGCTGGCAAGGGAACGGGCTGAGGCCAAGAGGAGGTCCAGGGAGCACGCGTTTAAGATGGCAGAGTTGAGGGATGCCGTAAAGTAAGGATTTAAATCTAATGTACAGATCAATAGTAACTGTAGCTTCTTCTTTCAGGGCAAGGTACAATCCAGAGACTTTTGATCAAAGAGTTGCCAGGGTTGAACTTGAAATGAGGGCAAGCACAAGAAAAATACAATAAATTCATCAAACTACACGTACTTTTATATCTCAACATAACAATTATGGAAATTTACTCTTTTATCCACACGGCAACAGCACATAAAAGAAGATTATTGTGAACGCGCAGAGAAAAATGTTAATGCACTTCGTCAAAAATCCGCCAACTTCCTTTGAACAATTTTTAAACTGCCACATTGTGTATGATACGTATTATGAGATGGATATCTACAATTAAAGCTGCCATAACACATTTGTATAATTAAAGCATTTGCACCGAATAAAAGTCTCTTTTGCATCGTAATTGCCCATCTTCTAAGCCGATTATAAACCGGTTTAGGGAATTGTAAGACTCCCAAAAGCAATTGTAGGACACAATAAACATGCTGTAATGTGTGATAAACGTGTTCCCATGGGGATAAAATTGGTCTGTTTGATGCAAATACGAGGGATTGATTCACCATCCAGGATTAAGTACAATTGATTTCAGACTTGCATAGTTACAATGCATTTTATGTGATGTTTATGAGGAAGGAAAAGGCATTCGAGTGGGAAATATATGTCATGCATGAGCGCATTTGGTCCTGTTAAAATGAGTGGATTCTAACAATAATAGGAAGTTGTTAGCCGCTTATTCAGTTGAAATATCGATTTAATTGAAGTCTCTTGTCTTGGTATTGTCATAAATATGTATGATGTTTTAATAGTTTAACGGGAATATTCTATGCTAATGTGTGGTGTTTGAGATTGATGCAAATCTTCTTCGATTTTAATGCATGTCTGATAAAATATCAGACGGGAATTTTAAATTTAACATCTTTCCTAAATGCATTTAGAGACATTTATCAACAGTGTATGCTTCTGTTTCATTTAAAAAGTCCACCAAAATTTGAACCCCTCCGGTCTAACTGGTTTGTTCTGGTTATGCGTTATGTAATACGTAGTGAACAACACTTTCATTGAATCATTGCAATTTAAATTTGCGCGTAGAATTCCCTCCAATAAATATGTTTTAACCCGAACTGATCGTCAATTTACTTTGTTCCATGGGGACAATCCCACAAAAAATGCAGAGGTAGCGCGATAAATCAGGCTTCGGGAATAACCGCAACGTTGATAGAATTTTCCAAAAGAGGAACGATGACCATTATTCCAACATTGCACGTGTTTTACAACCCTTGTTTATCCAACAAAGCATAAACGGGGGATTTTAGGGGAATATAAACATCTTGGATAATTACCGCTCCGTCATTTTGTCAAGCGGCAACACTCAAACAAACGTAAGATCGATAAAAGTACGACATTCGCAGTAGCAGGGAAATCCCCTTGAAAAAACACGGCAGGCCCTTTTTGTCCGTACGCTCTGATGCGTGCCATACTAAAAATGCTTTTGGCGCATTGTATGCAAACGTACTCAAAATCAGTCGGTTGTAAGGCAAGACCATGTGAATATATAAACACAGCTTTTATACATCCATTTCGGTGTGCTCTGTACTTTTATAAGTTCAGCTAGATTTCCCGTGAGGCATCTCTTACTTCACTGCGGGAAGTCTCAACGAAGCAACACATATTAAAACCTGTTCCTCCAGTCTGCTATACAACCATTTCCAAAAGTTGCATCTCGTCTCATTGCAGCCGGAATATAAGGAGGAGGAGGCCTGGTTGAATGACCTCAAGACACGACGATAAGTTTCTATTCTCCTCCATCTTCTTCCTCGAGCAACACCGTGCTGCGATGTGACCCAGCTCGCGGGACAAAGAACGTGACAGAAGAAGAAGAAATCCCCATTGTAGTCAACAGATATATGCGAGAGTTTGGAACGCTTGCCACCTTTGAACTTCTTTGTGTGTGTGTTGCTGAAGAAGAAGAAGAAGCCCAAATTTTCTCCTCTGTTGCGAACTGGACGCCGGCCGCTGAAGAGATCTTGTTTAAATTTGGGAGTCCCCAGAGGATCCGTAGATTGGGTGTGTTCCCTACTGGCGAGAAAAGTTAATTAGTTGTGAAAGTGTGCTCATTACGACTTTCATTGAGCACGAGATTGGCATCAGGATGAGGGCGTGGGTGTGCCTGCTGATGCTGGTGCTGATGGGGGCGCTGGTCAACAATGTAACATGCCAAGAAGGTGAGAAAAATAAAAAAAATAAAGTTTGGACTGATTTTAAACAAATCTTCGTGTACTTAAGATAAAAAAGATACTTAAACCGTAGTCTTTAAAAAGAAAGAGAGAATACATTTGGCTAAAGATCCTTTGTGAGCTAGTTGTGCTTCAAGCACTCATTAAGATCTTCTTTTCGATCCTCAGATGATGACGCAGCCTCCGCTGTCGCTGAGGTCGCCGACCAATCCGAGGAGGAATTCAACGTTGAAGTCAACGACGGGGACGATGATGATGAAGAGGAATCTGTGGACGGCGTGGAGGAGATCGTGGCGACCGTCGTCACAGAGGCGCCAAAGAAGGAGAAGAAGAAGCCAGGTGGGACAAGTACATTTTGGTTCGTGTTCGGGCATGGTTTTAATACAATGTTCTACTTAGAATGCCGGACCGATCTGAAGGGCCCGACCGGCCGCTTCGCGTCCCACAACTTCCCCGATGCCTACAAGAGCAACACAAACTGCTCTTGGGTCATCAATGTCGACGAGGGAAAGAGGGTTCAGATCACATTCCATCTCTTCAGCGTGAGTGTTCGTCATACTAAACAATATCTTGTATAACATTACCTAATAATACAGTTGGAGAGCAACCCGACCTGCCACTGGGACTCTGTCCGCGTGTTCGACACTGACGGCGCCCAACTGAAGCACTTCTGCGGCTCTCTCCTCCAAGACTACGTCATCACCAGCTCCGGACACAACGCCACCGTCAACTTTGTCTCTGACCAGGTCGTCAACAACCCCGGATTCCTCGCATCATGGAGGGAGGTGGACATGCCGGTCGTGACGGAAGAGGAGGAGGAAGAGGTCGAGAAACCGGCAGAGGAAGACAAGGTGGAAGAGCCGAAACCTGGATACCTCCTCGCCTTTCCCCAGGCATTCGCCAAATCCGCCGACTCAGCTCCTGCCGACGTCTGTTTGCAAATGTTCAACATGGACCACGACGGCGAGGTCACCGTGAGTGTCTTCAGCGGCAAGAACCTGCTCAACGCCAGCGCTGCAGTCACAGACACGTTCCAGCACACTGCAGGAAATGAGGACGTCCAATGCATTGGGCTCCGGATCCCGGAGGACTTTGAGGACGCCAGGGCGGTGGTTGAAGTCAAGGCTGAGTTCCCAGAGGCCGACTACAACATTCTATCATACAAGTCTGTCAGCGTGCTTGGGTCTGAATCGATGGTCCTCGTCCAAACAGATAAGTATGACTACAGGCCAAAGCAAAAGGTCCGCGTCCGCGTGCTGATGACCAACTTTGAGCTGAAGCCCTCAAAGACTACTACTCAGCTGAGCGAGGTCTGGGTGACCAACACTGCAGGAGACAGGATTGCTCAATGGAAGGAGGTTGAGCTGACCAGGGGCATGGCCCAGATGGAGATGAAGCTGCCTGAAGAACCAGCTCTGGGTCTGTGGACGGTGAACGTCAAGGTCAATGAAGAGGACGAGGAGAAGGATCACACACTGGCAACATTTGAGGTCAATGAGAATGTCCCACCAAAGTTTGAGGTGAAGATTGAGGGGCCTGGAACCGTTGTGAGGGCTTCAAAGGGCGCTGAGTTCAAGGTATGTGCCACGTACACTCACGGCGGCAAGCTCAAGGGCAGTCTCAACGCCACCTTCCACTCTGACTTCCCATCCGGGACTTACTGGCGGGCACCCAAGATCCACCGCAACGTGACCAAACTGGTCAATGAGCTGGAATCCGGCTGCGCCACCGTCAGCCTCAACAACACCGACCTCGGCTACCTCAACACGCACACACGCACGCTCAAGCTGACCGCTGTCGTCACTGAAGGCGTCACCGGAAACCAACAGAACACCACATGGAAAACGGACGTCGAGTACGTGCCGTTCAAGGTGGCCAAGGCTGGGGCAGCTACGACTCATGTCGTCGGGGGGTTCCCGTATGTTGGAGACTTTGTCGTTCAGAACCATGACGGGACTCCAAGACCGGCTGAAAACTTGACTGTATGCGCGAGGCTCTTCACCAGTCTACAACAGCTTAGAGATCTGGTGTCCAGCACAAGGTATTACAGCTACACCGAAGACCAATTCCTTGGCCTTGCTGACCGTATTGACCTTCTCCGCTACAAGGAGATCTGCAACGATTACCAGTCCGATGAGAACGGCAAGTTCTCCGTTGCAATCCCGCTCAACAACGTGCCCAAGAACGTGACCAAGCTGAGCATCAAAGTCGCCGCCAAGGACTTCCCGGCCAACGTCACCGCCCAGATGGGTCAGCCCAAGGACTTTGTTGACGTGGAGCTGTCCCATGTGAACGCGACCAACATCCTGGCCATCCACGAGAAGAACAAGCCCACCATCAACTGCTTTGAGAACAAGATTGCTGTCTACTTCACAGCTCCGGCAGACACCAGTGTGGAGATGTCCTACTACGTGTCCAGTGCTGGGGCCATCTTGCAGAGTGGGAAGGATGTTGTTGCTGTAGGAACTGAGGACGTGCTTGACGCATACTCTGGTGGGGCTGAGGTCATCACGCTCACGGAGAAGGATGCCAATGCAACTGCTGATGATAGAATTCTAAGTAAGCATGATATTGTCATCAACAGGCCTTTTGAAGATGATCGCAGGGTTGCCAGTGCTATCAAGGTTCTTGTCTTTGTCAAGAATGAGGATGGCAAGACTCTATCCGACACCAGGGAGTACACTGCGGACTCCTGTGCTGTCCAGCCAATTCTCAAGTTCTCCAAGACGGATGCTCGTCCTGGAGATGCTGCCAAGCTGACCATTGAAGGAGAAAGCGATGGATATTGCGGTTACAGCGTTGTGGACAAGTCCGTGGCCCTGGTGAGTAATCCCAACAAGGTGACCGTTCCAAGGATTCAGAAGCTCCGGGAAGATCTGGCCAAGGCCAAGGTTCCCTCAACCGTTGGTAGATACGGTGGACGTCCTGCTGAAGGTTGCAAGGACACCACTCTGCTCTTCAAGGCTTTCGAGCGTATGGGTCTCTTTGTTATGTCTGACCAGCTTGCGGATCTGTCCAAGTGCCAGCCTTTGGTCTTTGTCCAGCCTCGTCCTGGGTTCACAAAGTACAGACCGCCTCACCGGTACAACCCTCCAAAACCATTTGAGCCTGTTCCGCCTACAGTTGGGCCCATTCCATATGTCCAGGAAGAGCATCAAAATGCTTATGAGACAGAGTACAGCAGCTATGACTATGTTGATTATGCCGACAGTGACAACAGTGGATTTGCATCTCAAGCATTTGCGTCTCCCGTTGCTGAGGCTGCCCCTCCACAGGCCTTTGCCGCCCAAGCATCTCCTCAAGCCAGTTCAGGATTTGTTGCCAACCGTGTGGCTGTGTCGGGCAGCAGCAAACGCCAACCAGCTCCCGTTCGCAAGAACACCGTCGACCTGCGCAGCTACTTCCCCGAGACCTGGCTCTTTGACATGGTCATGCTTGACGGAGAGGGCAACGCCGAGGTTGAGCTCAAGGCTCCTGATACAATCACCACCTGGGTGGCCGACGCCTTCTGCAGCGATTCCGAGAACGGCCTGACCGTGGCTAACGAGACCAACTTCAAGGTCATCCAGGACTTCTTTGCTGACATCAACATGCCTTATTCTGTGAAGCGTGGAGAGATCCTGCCGGTCAACATCTCCGTGTTCAACACAGTCCAGCGATCGCTGCCGATCCGCCTCAGCGTGGACAAGAGCGACGACTTCAAGATTGACATGCCGTCCACGGATGTCTGCCTGGATGAGGAGGATCACACCATCAAGACGTTCAGGATCAAGGCGAAGAAGCTGAACGAGGTCAACATCACGGTGGAGGCCAAGATCACGAATGATGTTGTGGTTGAGGGCTGTGAGGCTGAGGCACTCGAGGCTGAAGGCTTCACAGACAGACTGCGAAAGCCAATCTTTGTCAAACCGGAGGGATTCCCCGTGGAGAAGGTGAACACAGTGTTTGAGTGCAGGAAGCCGGGAGAAGAGGACACTGAAGAGGTGACCAAGGTGGAAATGGACCCACTTGTAGTCCCTGGACCTGATGACCTCGTCGAGGACTCTGCCCGTGCCTGGGTCATGGTATCCGGTGACATCATGGCGCCTGCCATTGCCAACCTTGACAAGATGCTGCGCATTCCCTACGGCTGCGGTGAGCAGAACATGATCACTTCGGCTCCCAACGTCTACGTGCTGGATTACCTTAAGGGTGTGGGCAAGAAGGATGAAGAGATTGAGATGAAGGCCAAGGAGCATATTTCAAAGGGATTCCAGAGGCAGCAGAAGTACAGGCATGAGGATGGGTCCTACTCCGTGTGGGGAGGTCGATTTGAGCGGGAGAAGGGATCCACCTGGCTCACAGCTTTCGTGCTGAAGGTCTTCAGCCAGGCGAGCAACTTTGTTAACCTGCCCGTTCACAACCTTCAGCAGAGCTTGGACTTTTTGCTCCGTAAGCAGGACAAGGAGGGCTGCTTTGCTGAACATGGCTACTCCTACTCTCTCCGTGGGGACTATCGCACTCTAACTGCTACAGTTTTGACCACCCTGCTGGAGGCAAAGAGGAACAAGGCTGACCTTAATGTTCCTGAGGAGGCCTTGGAGAGTGCGTTTAGATGCGTGGCTCAGGAGGCAACCGCTGATGATCGTGAAGACGAGGAGGAAGAAGAGGTTAAGGATGACGCCAAGGATGATGATGGTGAAGAAATTGACGAGTCCCCATACTGGCCCAACAGTAATGAACCCAAGGAGCTGGACAACTACTCAAAGAGCATCATTGCTTACGCTCTCAGCTTATACGAAACTGTCAGTGCTGACGATGAGCCAGTTGACGCCCCTGTCAGGAGATCCAAGCGCTCCATCTCTGATGACATCATCAACGAGCTCATTGAGGTGTCAAACTCATCCCTGCCAGGGAAGCTTTTCTGGGAGGGACGTCACAACAGCCGCTCCAAGGCAGTGGAGACCACTGCTTATGCTGTTCTCACTCTCACCCTCAAGGACAGGCTGCCAGAGAGCCTCAAGGCCATCAAATGGCTGGCAACAATGAGGAATGGCTACGGAGGATTCGTTTCCACTCAGGACACCATTGTTGCCCTCCATGCCATCGCTCAGTTCTCTGGAAAGGTGTCTGCAGACATCAATGATCTGACTGTGACAGCGAAGGAGTTGGACGCTGACAATATGGAGCACTCATTCCAGCTCAACGATGACAACTTGCTTCTGCTCCAGAGGATGAAGCTGTCTGGAGTCCCCAATGCGTTCGATGTCTCCGTCACCGGAAGTGGATGTTTCATGGTTCAAACTCTTCTCCGATACAATGTCAAGACATCTCCCAACAAGAAGGACTTTGATCTGTCTGCAAAACTCAATGAGAAGGGTGACAGGTTGAAGCTGTGCGCTGCCTACACTGGCCGCAAGGAGGCCACCGAGATGGTCATCCTTGAGTTTGAGCTTCTTTCCGGATTCGTTGCTGACAAGGTTAGCCTTGAAGCTCTGCTCAACGATGCAGAGTCGGATGCTCCCGTCAAGCGGTACGAGTACGATGAGGAGAAGGGCACAATCGCCCTCTACTTTGACGACATGCCCGCTGAGCAGCAGTGTTGGGAGATTCACGTTGAGCGCAGGATGAGGGTTGAGAAGCTGAGGCCTGCTGTGGTGCAGGTGTACGACTACTACAACCAGGAGGACATCACCGAGGTGGAGTACATCAGTAATGAGATCGATGATGAAGAGTGATGGAGTAAAATATTGTGTTAAATAAGGCAGTAGCCCGACATGTATCTTTGAAAAGATGGAATAAAGTATTTACAAAGTATTACAAATATATAACGTCCCCTCCAAACAAATAGTCATTTCTCGACTTGACATGAAGATTGAAGTTGATCCACTTGAGTAGCAGAAAAAAAGAGGTCAAAAAGGAGAACAGTTTTCACTGTTGCGGTGTCAGTTAAGTAGTTGGGATGTCATCCAAAATGACTCAAGCTATACTTATAAGGATTTTCATAGCAATTCTTACACTAAAAACAGTAAGGGCGTCGTCACCAAACGTTCTTCTTATACTTGCTGATGACCTGGGCTACGGAGACCTCCAAGCAGGCGGGCACCCGACCTCAGAGACTCCCAACATCAACAACCTCATCAGGTCGTCCAAGGTCCTGACCGACTTCCACGTCACCAGCCCCGTGTGCAGCCCGTCCAGGTCATCACTACTTACAGGCCTGTACCCAGTCACCACAGGCATCTACCCTGGAGTGTTCTATCCCACCCATATCGGTGGACTTCCCTCTGACGTCACGACATTGCCAGAGGTTCTATTACAAGCTGGTTACAGCACAGCGCACATAGGAAAGTGGCATTTGGGAGTGGGTGCCAACGGAGAGCATCTACCAATACATCATGGCTTTGAACACTATCTGGGCATCCCGTATTCCCAGGATATGTGTCCGTGCAAAATCTGCTTCCCTGACCAAAAGCCGTGTTTGATTGATTGTTTCGATAGTCAGGTGAGTTGTCCCCTGTACTCAGGAGATCAGGTAGTGGAGCAACCCGTGGATCTGACCACATTGACCGACAAGTACACCGCGGAGGCAGTTTCCTTCATACAAAACAGTGTCACAGAACAGGAGAAGCCATTCTTTCTCTACATGGCGTATCAGCATACGCATAAGCCACAATTTGCAGGTAAATAACATCACCTTCTTAACACACTACGTAATTATTACACTGTTTACACAACGCTGTTACAGGAAGGCGTTTCCACAACTCCAGTGCACGCGGGGCATTTGGAGACTCATTGGCGGAAATGGACGATTCCATTGGTCAGATCATTAGTGCCATTGACGAATTAGGTCAGCTTAACAACACCTTTGTATTCTTCACTTCTGATAACGGGTTAGCAAAATGAATTTATGTTCTAACGGCATTCCAAATTTAACATTTTGTTAGTCCAAGTTTATCCCAACATGAGCGAGGAGGATGCGCCGGTCCCCTGAGATGCGGCAAAGGCACAACTTACGAGGGTGGCACTAGAGAACCCACCTTCGCCCACTGGCCGGGAAAGATCATTCCTGGCTATTCGGACCAACTCATGACGGCCTTGGATGTTATGCCAACGATTCTATCCATTGTCAACAATTCCGAGATCATTCAAACTCATGGAATGGATTTGTCTCACAATCTATTGGATTCGCCAGGCGAAGAGGCAAGATCCTTAGATGATGGTGAAATTCTTAGATTAATATTGATTTTCTTTGCAGGTCAAGGGCGACCGAGAGAGCTTTTTGCATTTTCCAGCATGGCCTCAGAAAGAGATTGGAACATTTGCAGTACGCTATAAACAATACAAAGCACATTATTATACAGCAGGCATGTCATTATTCCTCATTATTTCAAAATAAGCATATGTGACAATGATAACTTTTCTTCAGGAAGTGAAATATCTGATAACGAAAACTACGACCACGCCTGTAGGGGCTCCAGTAGGAGAACCCACCATAATCCGCCGCTCATTTTCAATCTGGAATCCGATCCTGGCGAGCGATATCCACTCTCTCAAGACAGCCCCGACACAAAGCGCATCACTGAAGAAATCACCGCTGTCAAAGCTCAGCTCGAGGCCAAGGTCCCTTGGGGACTCAGTCAGATGAACCGAGGCACTGATAAGCACGTGGCGCCCTGCTGTAACCGCCAATCACTCTGCAGTCCGTATCCAGACTGTTGCGACTGTCACTATCAACAACCACTAAATCACTTCGACAAAGAGAGTCCTCAAATAGACATCATGGTTTAATTCAACATTTGCCACTTTGTATCGTGAGAGAAGAGCTGGTTAAACTGCTTCTTAACCGCTTCCGTTAATGACACGCCCGGATGCGAGGAGATCTTCACTGCAATCTTATCCACGTCGTTCATGCTTTGCTCAGCTGCGTACAGCACCGCCTTAATGGCCTGGTCCGTGTCCCCAGCCTGCAGCATGGCGTCCACATACAGCTCCACCGTTGACTCGGACAGCGTTCCAGGCATGTGCACGATTTCATCATGACAGAATTTGAGCGCCTGTCCGGCTGTGGTAAGATCGGTTTCCTTTAGACTGAGTTGGATGACGACATCGCAGAGCTCAGCTGCAAACACGTTTCTGTTCAGTGGCAGCGCCCTTCCCTGCGGCTCTCTCATGACTGTGTCGAGGGCGTCCTTGGCTGCGTGAAGGAAGTCCTTTTGCAGCCCCTCTTGATCAGGGGCAAGGGTAGCATTGTTACACATGTGCAGGAATTTCAAGGAGAATCTGCACTGACTCTCCTTGTTGACGCCAGAGAAGCGGGAAAGCTGTAGGTCGGACCAGATCTTGGGTAGATGGTTGTACGCCTCAGCGGCCACAATCTTCCCGAGAAGTTTTTCGTAAAACATGACCATGGGCGCCCACTGATGCGGCGCAAGGCGGTTGACCCATTCCATGATTACGTCGACAGGCTCGCGATCCAGGATGGCATCCTCCAAGAAGCTGCGGTAGTACTGATACTTCTCTTGATAGTCATTGAGAAGCATCTCGTTGTCGCCGTGTAGCATCATCTCATGGATCCTATAGCACACGCCGATGTCCTTCATATCTTTCGCCCTCCCCATGAGAATTTTAAAGGCCGTCGTGTCGGCCGTCTGGCGAATAGGAGCCCAATCCTTGCCGCAAATGTCGTCTAGCATACTGTTAAACAGCTGTGGAGACCTGCTAAAGAAGTCGAGCTCAGTGATCTGCGCATAGTTGTACAAAGACGGTTGGACGCCGATGCGCTTAAACTCGGCCATGAGATCGAGCATGTACTTGATGACCGTCTTAGCGTTCCTGCCTTGACTTCTTAACTTCATCCGGTTGAGGACCATCGACAAGGACTCGACTGACGGCGTCACGTTGGCTGCGTTCATCGCTTTAAAGATCATCTCAAACTGTTCAATCATCTTCATTGGATGCTCGAGCTCGACAAGAGCAAGCTTTCCATTGAAGGCAGCCAATGATAGGCTGTCCTTGGCCTTCTCCATTTCTGCTAGGACCTCCTTTGCCTTTTTTATCTGGTATTGCTTCAAATAACCGAGAAACATTGCCTCCCTTGCTTGTGGGGTTACCGGGTCTATGGACAGGTACACTTCCAGAGCCTTCTCCTCATTGGCCCAAGGGTCGACTGCCTCACCCATGGCCCGCTTCGCCGTAATCTTCCTCACCAGTCCAAACTGAAGAAACGCGTCCTCATCGAGCATTTCGGAATCTTTGTGGTAAGCGATCGTCTCAAGCAGCGCCTGCTTGGTCTCCGACGTCAACTCCACGCCCTTCTCGACCAGCATATCATAGACTTCGATCGCGTCCGCGACGTTGGCCCCCTTAATCAGCACGTTGAGCAGATCCTCGGACGCCGTCTTCTCGTTGATGGTCGCCTTGGGCAGGTACTTTTTGATGGCCGGCTCCATGTCGATCCGGTTGTCCGTGAATAGGTGCGGGTGTCTGTCGAGGACGTAGCGTGCGGCCTGTTTGCCGCCCTCCTTGGCCAGGAGGAAGTCCCGCTTGTGCATGGAGTTGTAAGGGGTGAGGTAGGGGTCGTCGTGCAACCGGTAGTCGGGGGCTGTGTAGTCAGTGGCGACATTGCGGGCCAGAAGTCTGAAATGACAAGTTGTACAAGACTACAAGTTAAAAGGTGAGATGATGTTGATCTCTTACTTGAGCATGTCCGCTGGTCCCCTCTCGATGTAGTTCGCCGGCTTTGCTTCCATGAAATGTTCCTCCTCCTCCTCCTGCTTGCGCCCCTCCCTGCCCTCCCTCTCCTTCCTCCTCCTCTTCCTGTCCTCCGCCTTCTCCTTCTCCGCCAGCTTTCGCATGAACTGCCGCTTGTACGACTCCGCGCCCACCAGGTGCAAGTGCGACTGGTCCACCTCGCGGTAGTACTCAATGTCGGTGATGCACCGGTGCGGCTGGAGGGAGGCGAAAGCGGGGATGGCGGCGGTGGCGGCGCGTAGAGAGGGCGACAGCAGGTGGGATGCGCCCCTGAGGCGCAGCAGGCACGGGCTCATGGTCAACCACGAGCACAGAGCCACAGACTACAGACGACGCAAACAGGGACGAGGAAGTTATTGGTTCATTTGGTTGTTGTTCTTTTGTCAGTGTTGTTTGATCACGTTGATGTGGTCGGAACTTTGTTTCCCTATCTCACTGAACCTCTTGTTTTTTCCCGTTTTATCTCTTCGTTTCTTCGGCCTCCGTCTCCGCTTCCTTCTCTTTGGGGAAGCGGAACAACGCCGACTTTGCACCAAAAACACTATCTAGAATAAGCCCCAAAATGTAAAATGGTTTTTAATATAAGTAAGTATCACTGTATTAAGTAAAATATACGTGTCAAAGAGATTTGAATATTGCATAATATATTCAGCTTACGAAATTTAACACCTTTTTCTATATATTACACTATTAATTGTAAAATTATTTCAAATGTAGTTTATTATATTATCACATTGTACATGTACAATGTACAAATATTTCTAAAACATTATTACAAATTTGCATTTTTTTTGCATCGGTAGACACCTTAATTATGTTATAAAATTGTATTATAAGAGTTTTTTGATAAGCACACAAACTGTATTGTAACTAGTACATATATGTGGGTTAACACCTATGATTTTAACTTAAAAAAATTTGCCTTGTCCACACTATTCTGGCGGCAAACATGCAGTCCACATGCACACTATTCCATAGCAGTGTCTTGTCTTGACAAACATTTCGAGATTTTTTTTCTCCCAAATACACTTTCGGCGTTGTTCCTGTCCGCGTTGTTTTCTAGCCACTCTTCTCTTTCTCTTTCTGTTTCTCTCTCTCTCTGCCCGGCCCCTTGCAGTGCAGTGCTGGCTCAGTTGACTCAGGAAGAAGGAGGAGTTGCACAAGGAAGGGAAGGAAGGAAGGGCGCCGCCCGCTCTATCCGCTCTATCAGCCCAGCCAGGCAGGCAGAGCTGGAGGCAGAATTAAGTGGGGCGGAAAGAAGAATCCCCTGTTGGGAGTGTTCATTCCCGAGTCGACTCTCGCTCAAAGTCGACCTACTTTCCATCGAAACGCCGACCCACTGAGTTGGGAGCGAGTGAGTGAGTGCTGCTGAGCTCTTGTATTGGGACGAAATCACGGTCGTGCCTGACGGGACTGTTGTGGATCCAACATCGACTGCCTCCAGTTCGTGACGCCCCTTCAAGACCCACTTCCTTGACCCCGTCTTCCTTCCGGAGTGGGCTGTAGAGCTGTACGCGGTGCACGTTTCCAGCCTCACTCACCATGGGCGATAATGAAGAGATTTCGGAGGCAGAGAAGGTACGAAGAGACTCAAGAGAGAGAAGAAGAAGCTCCAACAGAGTCCGGGCGGGTATCTGGAATGACAGAGAGACCACAGGAGTACGGTCCGAGAACCCATTAAGGCCTTAAAGACATATGTAGATCCCTGAAAATGACCACGTCCAGAGTTCCAAAGGCTTTCGTTTAAGGCCTTTCAATGAATTCCTTGCCTGATGACTCATTACCATCCATAATTGTGATAACAGTCTAAACACTTGTTCTCCTGTTAGGTGAAGATTTCCTCCGACTTCATCGTTCACTCGCCACCCGGCGAGTTCAACGAGGTCTTCAATGACGTGCGAGTGCTGCTCAACAACGACACCCTCCTCAAGGAGGGAGCCAAAGGGTGAGGAGAGCAGCCAAATGAGTGTCCTATGCAGGGGGTTTACGGACGGTTTCTATTTCCAGTGCCTTCTCCCAGTACAACAAGGACCAGCTGACCCCCGCTCGCATCGAGGGCAGCGAGTACCCGTGCCTGGTGACCGCCTACAACGACCTTGGCGGCGGCAGATTCGCCGACCCGCGCTCAAAGCAGTCCTTCCGCTACGACCACCTGAGAAAGGAGGCGTCAGACTTCCAACAGTGGAGTCCAGACCCTCAGCTGGAGGAGCTCCGTGCGGCCATTGAGTCCGAGGTGACCACATACGTGCAGAACCACTACCTGGCAGGGGTCTGCAGCGCTTTCTCCACCACCAACGCAGAGGACGGGACCAAGGCAGTTGTCGTGTGCATCGAGAACCACAAGTTTCAGCCAAAGAATTACTGGTAGGTCATTATGGCAAGTCACATATACCCTATTCATCCGTTTGTTAACACAGGAACGGTCGCTGGCGTTCGGTGTGGACAGTCTCCGTGTCTGGCAACCAGGCTGAAGTCACCGGACTCCTCAAAGTCCAAGTTCACTACTTTGAAGATGGCAACGTTCAGCTCGTATCTGCAAAGGACATCAAGGAATCCATTCTGCTAACCGTAAGAGCCGTTTAAGACATGTGTAAGGTAACGTTTAACATTCTTTCTTTTTTCTAGTCCGAGGCGGCATTTGCCAAGAGCCTGGTCAAGCTGATGGAGGATAGCGAGTCCGACTACCAGTCCGCCATCTCTGAGAACTACATCACCATGTCCGACACGACGTTCAAGGCGCTGCGGAGGCAGCTGCCGGTGACCAGGACCAAGATCGACTGGAACAAGCTGGTCGGATACTCGATTGGGAGAGAGCTTAAGAACCAGTGATATAGTTGATGATGATTAAAAGACAGCGAGAGAGAATGAAATGAAGAAAGAACAAGGGCAAAAGAATAATTATTTAACAAATTCATAATGGATATATTATGCTGCAAAATGAAGGAAATTAGAACAAAATCGCCTTTTGGAATCCTATTTCGACCTTCTGCGCAGGGATTATAAAAAAGCACACTTCCCACCCCTAAAAATAACAAACTGCTTTAGACGAGATGAAACCACTATTTTGTCTACTCTCTAATGACTTACTGATTGTGAAGCCCTCACTAATAATTATACTATTTATATATTTGCGCTTCGACATCAAATTTATTATAAGAATAGAAACGCGTTTTGTACCGAATTACAAAGAATAATCCTTTATTTCAAGGCCAAATGAAAGTGAGTTTTAACTTTTATACTCTAAAAATTAAACTGAAGGCACCCACCAAGAGCACGAATTAAAACGCAGATCGAGCCACTGATGCAAGAACAACAAAGCTGGATTTAGTGCCCAAATAAGATATCATTCAAATTCTTGTTCTAAAGAGTAAAATTCATTTTCAATTCATAAATAAACATGATCGGAGAGACACTTGACATAGCAGCGATTACTCTTCTTCTTTCTCTGGCTCCGGGTCCACTTCGCCTTCCTCCGGCGCCGCCCACTCATTGCCACTGCCGTCCTCCTCGGCCGCCCGTCGCACCCGGTCAAAGTGCATCTTATGCTGCCACAGCCGAACCGCGTCCATGGCCTCCACGGCAATCCTCTCAATGCGCACCATATCCCCGAACCGCACGTGCGTGCCCAGCAGCGGCACCACCAGAACCTCCTCCCCGGGTGCGTCAATACGGTCGACGGCGTTTGATCGTGGAACCCGGTCCACCAGTCCCAGCGGTCGCAGCACGAGCAGCGTGATCCACCTGAGCCACTCTCCGAGCGGTGCGTTCAAGCTGAGGTTTTCTGGCACGGTCACCGAGTTGAGCATCCGGTCGAAGACGTTGAGGATGTAGTCGGTGGCGTCCTTGTGGCTCAGGCTGCTGCTGCCGCTGCCGTGGGTGGTTGGAGGGGTGTTGGCGACGTGTGCGGCGTGAGCGGGTTGATGGGCGAGGAGTGCTGCCGCGGCTAGCACGCTGAGGAGGAGCAGCCAAGGCTGGTTCTGAAAGAGGGAACATGACAGAGCTGTCATTCCGAGGAGACTGTCAGATCAGACTGTCTTACCATTTTGGTGTAAGAATGAACCAATGGACCAATTCGCTGGCTTCACGCTCACTTCTTTCTCACTTAATTCCCTCAATAGGCCTCTTGCAAAAATCTTGATAGTTTAATGTTAAAAAATGTTTTAAACGTTATTTAAGTTAAAATTTGACGCCTCTTTCTTCCTTCTTCGGTTCTTCCTTTTTTTACGTAGAGCTGGGGCTGCTGTGCCTTTGAGTCTTCAGCCTGAGTCAGGCTTTATTCTCAAAGGCTGGGCTTCCGTCCTTGGTGAGGTCGCTGAGCTTGGTCGCTGAGCCACCACCAAATGCCTCAGCAAAACTTTAGCACCAGAGAAACACGGAATCCACCAGTTAGTGCGACAACAAAGTTAGAACTAATGCGACAGTGCATTAGGAATTATTTCGACAACTGTAGGAGCTAAAGCGACAGAGAAATAAGAATAATCTCGACAACATGTATTATTAAGAATTAATGCGACATCATTCTGCGCTACAGTAACAGAACATTTCCGAATTGAGAAAGTCAGAATTATTTCGACAAACACACTTTTACATACCCTTGGAAAAACATACAGATGGGTCACACTGAGGTAAGTATTATATTTAACAAACTATTATATGAATTGTTACCTAGGAATTCTGTATTCTGAAGTCTGAATATATATTATTATAATATGATTGTATATAAATCATTTTTGGGTGTGTTGTAAAGTTAAAGAACATTTCATATTATTCCTGTATGATCACAGACTTGGACAACAAGTCTGTGTGTATGATATTTTTAAAAGTATAATGCATATAAAAGAATAATCTTTATAGTATAACATTAAAATGTTACTTATTTTTTTTAGCTTACTTGAAGAAATATATATTGTGTATATATTTAATAACACCTATTAACATAGAGTTAATCCTCTTTTGTATATCTATCAAAGCTCTATATAATGTTTTTCGAATTAAATCTGATTAGAAAAGTCGAAATAATTCAGTTTAGAAGGTTGTCGAAATTATTCCGATTTTGTTGTCGAAGTAGTTTCAGTGCATTTCTTTTGTCGCTTTTATTCCATTTGGAGTCGAAAATGTTCCGATTTCGTGGTGTCGGCAATTTTCTGTCAAAATTGTCGCACTAACTCTGCGCTACCAGAAACACATTTTGTGGCAAAAATGAGCTTACAAATCATTTTTTCATATGTAGTTAAATGGTACACATTAGTATGTTTTAATATATTAATTGACTAATAAATATATTTTAAAATGTAATATTTAGGGAAAAATATCAATTTTCCCACTCTCTTAAAACTTTTTGACATCATAATGTACTTGATAAAGGTGACCATTAGGGAGTATTTTACATTTAGTTTGGGACATCTTCCGTTGGACACCCTCTTCTCAGTATTACTCCCTTTTCTCATGTGAGACCATGGACCTAAGACAACTAGTATATACATGGGTGAGACTAAGGAAAGATACTGAGTTTAACAACTTTTTGTAACAATAAGCATCTCCCCTAAAAGTCTATAAAGGATCTTTCTTTAGCCCTTTAGTTGAGACATAAAGAAAGAAAATATTATTTTCTCTCGAGACATCCGTGCTGCATTATCTGATTTAACTCTTGCTCTGTCTCTGTACATTTGCATTTTTAACGCGCCTCTCTCTGGTGGTGCCGTTTCGAAGACTTCTTACCCGTACCGGCACCGGAATCTTTTTCCGCAGTTTGAACTCCCAAGGGGAATCGAAAGGACTTGATGGGTACCCAGCCAACGCTCGCAATGTAAACGTTCGGCTCTAGCTTCTGAATGCGGCCAAACTCGTAATGCTGGGGAACGAAAAGTGTTCATGAACATGTCAGGTATTGCTTCATAAATGGCTGAATATGATTTACATTTCTTATTGCAGTTAATTGCAATAAAGTATGAGTGGGGAATCATTACTGTAGTTGATAATCCACATGGATGAATTGCATTTATGCTACTAGGTTCATCAGAGATTGCAAATTACCCAGTAAATATTGAGTTGATTTTTACTGGACAAAAGTAGTTTTCAGAAACAAATAAAATCAATGGATTGATTTCCATATGATTTCCAACACTACTGGAAGTATCGATAACATTTGTTGTTACATTTCTACCGAACGAAGGAAGTGCGACATTTTTGTTTGACCAGCTCGATATCCGCTTTTAATTAGAGCCTTTTGGATCCGGTACTAAATTGAGGAATATTTGATTTCTTGTTCGTAATGAAGAGTACTAGAATGAAGAGGAGGAGGAAATAGATGGTTTAATGAGATTCATCTGGTTTGGTGTACGTGCCAATGCAACGGTAGATTGTTTTGTTTAGAAATGTATAAAACACTTAATTTTAGTTATGAGCATGTACTTATTAAAGGTTATTTTATCCAAATAATAATGTTCTCAGTGACCAATTGTACTAGAATAATGTTATGGTAAGGAAGAATGAAATTCCTTTGGCTATCCATGGGATGGAATCTAGAGGTGGTTTCCCCAAATGACTGTTACCGAAGGAAATCCTTACTCCAATTTCTTTGCACCGCCTTCTCTTATAACCTGGGTCTGAATGCTTAAGAACTAAGTTACTAAGAAGTCTTTTTTCAACTTAAAAGTTATGCAATAAAAACGTTATGGTTATCAAACGTCCAAACCAATTTAGGATAGTCAATTAAAAGACAATAATTATTTCATTATCTCAATATAGTGCGATAAGAGATAACAAGGCAACCCAGGCAAAGTGAATAAAACCCTTATCTCCAAAATCGCACCTGAATGAAATATTTTTATCTCTCTATGAATGAAATCTCCCGTCGC
>LR138983.1:8815-23046 GCA_900659605.1 Tisbe holothuriae | reverse complement strand
GCGCCTTGGAGCTCAGCCGGGAGAGATGGGGGGAGAGATGGAGGGAGAGATGGAGAGATGCATGCACGGCTTCACCTTTTGTGTCAGAAGGAATTGGTGTCAAGTCAAGGGTGGGGAAAATGTGACACTGACAACGGAACGTCAATAACTGGTTACGGACCTCTTTAGAGAATATTTTCCGATCGCTGAATGTTTTGTTTTTCAGGCAGACGAGAAAGAAAGTAGGAATGACGTCGTCTTACCTCATGGTTAAAACAAAACATTTATTCATTATTTATTTTTATGCCGTTTAAGGAGTGCAGGGACATATTTAAATTACTCTAATTATGTTCATTAATTAATACACGAACCAAATAATTAATCGTTATCAACTTAGCATAAACATCTCTTAAAGTCTCTAGCTCTGTTTGTCCTAATTGTCGTCCCTTTTTTCTGCATGTCGAAATGTCAACATTGCCAAAAAGTGTCGGAAAAAAGAACGAGCCGATCGGAAACCTTCTCATCTCCTAATGACCAACTAATTACCCCTAATTAGCCATGCTAAGCCTTCCTCGTCGAGTGCTTCCCTTTCGGAGGCTCTTCCGCCAAGTGTCGTCCAAATCCAGTGATGGCGATGGCAAAGAGTCCACTGTGGATAAAGTTGCCTCTCCGGAGACCACTGTGGACAACGTCAAGTCCGTGTCCCGCTCTGATCACCGATCCATCAACCGACCCAAACCAGACCCGGATGTGGATCTGGCGAGAACGCCGTGTAATTACAGGTAGGATAATAACGCTATTTAATGACTAATTGATCTGCAATACTGTATTATGAACGTTCAAACGGATGTAATATTGTTATTTTGTTATACATATAAGATCTGCTAGTTAAGTACTATAGCAAAAATGCTTGCTATAGTACTTAGTGCCAATACTCTTCAAACGTATAAAATCCAAGGAATTCTGTAGTACGTAGTTGACATAGTATTGAGTTATACGATTACAAAACCTTAAAATACAATGCAATTTAGTCGAACCAATTTTGTTGAATTTTTTTAAACTCCGCAGTAAGTATGTTCACATACTACAAAACAATGCAGAATAGGCATTAATGAATAAAAATCATCTTCCAGGCTGTCCGTTCCCGACCCTTCGAAGCAATCCCTTCAGAAGACGCTTTACACGAAGCCGTTCGAGTCGACGTATGTGGCCAACAGACCGATTGAAGATCCCATGTGGAGGACGATCGATATGTTGAAACTCAAGAAGAACAGAATAACGCCTTTTCTAAAAGAAGGTAAAACCATAGACTTCTATTATATTTGGACTAAAATTAATCTTGCATTACATTGTCATTTAAAAACGTGAGCTATTATTTCTAGGATCTGAAAAATTGTCATCAATCATCATGTACACTTAATAACTTAATATCTGCATAATGTATAAAAAATCTTCCTTCTTTTTTCAGGTTTTAATGCCTTCTACGATTTTTGCATCATTGGCGGCGGCATCATGGGCTGCTCCGTCGCCTACTGGCTCGCCACAAGGATGTACGGACAGATGAGGATATGCGTCGTCGAAAAGGATCCTGATGTAAGACAAGTTTTATTCATAGAGTCGGACTCTGTAACATGATGTTCGGTCGATTTAAGGTTTCATTACATTACAATGAGTTTCTGAAGAGGTCAATATTGAGCTCAAAAGTACATTTAAAAAGAGAAAAGTATATATTTACTTATGAGTGCTGACTTGCCTGGTGATTATGTAACCTTTATTCCATAAGAAGACATTAAATTTTGAGTCCTTGCAACATACCACATTTATCCGTGATAAATTAGTAATTTCGTTGTTCTTACTTGCCAGTACCGTCACGCGGCGACGACCCTCAGCCTCGGCTGCCTCCGCCAACAATACTCCACCCCAGAGAACATTGAAATGTCGCTCTTCGGCGCCGACTTTCTCCGCAACGCCAACCGCCTGCTGCACATTTACGGAAACCCTCCGCTCGACATTCAGTTCCAGCCGCACGGATGTCTCTTCCTGGCGGATGAGAGTCAGGCGGAGCAGATGGAAATGGACCATGCCATGCAATTGTAAGTCTCATGGTGAACTATAAAATAATAAATTCATGTAGACAGGGATCACTGGCAAGAAAAAGTGTTCCAGTACTTGAAATGCAAATTCAGTCCTAAACGAGAGGCTCAGACTTTCAGTGTCTTGTCAAACAGGTAAAGCAATGGCAAATATACTCTTGCTTCATTTCATTTGAAAGAGACAAGTCCTAAGTCTCTGACATATGCCTAATTAGTTCTATCGTAGACTAGTTGGGTAGATAAATTTCCGTTGTCTGATTGCTTTTCATTTTTAACGATGGTTTACAAGTTAGATATAAACTTTTTCTTTAATGCGTTGTTCGTTCTCTTCGCATTCCAGGCAACTCGGCGTCAAGAGCCAACTTCTGCTACCCAAGACATTAAAAAAGCGCTTCCCCTGGATCAGCGCCGAGGGCGTGGCTCTGGCTAGCTATGGCTACGAGAACGAGGGCTGGTACAACCCGTGGGCGCTCATGGCCGCCATGAAGATGAAGGCTATCGACCTGGGAGTGCATTTCATACCGGGGGATGTGTACAACATTGCTCACAGGTAAGGCAAAGTACTTCTAACTGATACTAAGCTGATACCTCTCCCATCCTATCCACAGAGTCAACACAAACCGCATCTACCGTGACACCCCCGAGGACGAGGCTGAGGACGAGCGTCTCCGCAAGCGCAACCGAATTGAGGAAGCGCACATCTACCTCAACGACGGAGACGTCTGGCCTGTCACAGCGTCGCAGTTCATCGTATGTGCAGGTAACGTCGACACCACACAATAAAAGAGCTCAAAAGCTACTACAATTTTGCAAAAAAAAAATTAAAGTTCGTTAATGGATTGATATATTTTGAATATTCTTATTATAACTTAGTACTTGACACTTGTGTCTTTCTTTCTTTCTTTCTTTCTTTTTTCTTTATTTAGCCTTATAGGTTACAGTAACCACAATATGTACATTGAAGACATTTATATCTGGGCTGTTCCCCTTACAACTTTCTAAAGAGGTCTTATTTCTATTACTTCTTGGATTGGAGGCTCCCGAAGGAGTTTAGTTAGGTTGCCAACCGTCCATCTGTAATTGCCGGGGCACTTGCACCATTAAACTTAATTTATTAGCAGATGTCCCCTAGTACACGAGATTGTGACTAGTGTTTTGCGCTTTATTATCTCTTCCAGGTGCCGAGTCCGGCCACATTGCCCACCTCGCAGGCGTCGGCTCCGGAGACGACGTCCTCCGCCTCCCCCTGCCCGTCGAGCCCCGCAAACGCTTCACCTACTTTGTCCAGCAAGAGCGTGGCCCCGGCCTCAACTGCCCCGTGGTGGTGGACCCGAGCGGGGCGTACTTCCGACGGGAGGGCTACGGTGGCATGTATATGTGCGGAAGGCCGCCGGCGGGGGACGAGGAGGAGCCCGATTTCACCAATTCCGAGGTTGATTATGACTGGTTTGATCGGAAGGTGTGGCCAGAGTTGGCGAAGAGGGTGCCGGCGTTTAAAGAGCTCGAAGTGAGTGATGAACTGCGACTAATTGGCGTAACGTGATGTAGCATATCCATCGACCATGGCATGTAGTATAGTGGCATCTATGATGGGGACTTAGTACAGAGTGGCATATACAGTTTCCTTTCTTGTATTTGTATTTCTTGTGTACCCAGGACCTTATAAGAGTTCGAAAATGATCACTGCTGTAAATCACAGGTTGAATCTAAGTACTATAGCTAGCATTGCTTGCTATAGTACTAGTACTTAGTTGAATCTCGGAGCGGATCTAGTATTGTTCCGGGACTCTGTAACTTCATTTTTTTCACAAATAGGCTATTTTTTATGGTTTTTGGACGTGTAGATTATCCATTGGCTACACAATAAAGTACAATTTACACAATTTGACCTTGCCGGGGCACCTAGCCCTGCGGGACAGCTAGGCCAGAGCTGACTTTGAAAATTTTAGAGCTAACTTGCCGGACTCAACCAAACCTAACATTATCCCCATATTAGTGGTACCCGTGGGGCACCTAGCCCTGCGGGGCACCGGCATCTTGCCCTGCGGGGCAACCAGGGCAGTGAGAGCTACATTGAATAATTTAGAGCTAACATGCCTGACTCAACCTAACCTAACATTGCCTTTTTATGTGGGGTATCCTGGGCCACACCCTAGCCCTGCGGGGCACCTAGCCCTGCAGGGCATCTAACTATTAGTGCTTCAACGTGTAGCAGAGGGTCATGTGTAAATGTGGGAAGGGAAATTTTTGGTGCAATTGCAGAAGACGTCCACCACTCGATAAAATCGATGTATTCAAAGATAATGCAAAACTGAGGTTATTTTCGGATTTTTCAGCCTATTTTACATATTATCCCATAGCCTCAATGTTTTTGAAGCACATATAGTACCATAAAAACCATGCCAAAGTTGACCACTCAAGTAGGTAACAAGATTTTTACACCAATTAGGAGACCCTCAATTAGGTCAAACAGAACTACTTTTTGCTCTTAGGGAGCCCCTCAGGGCTAGTTTAGGGTATATAAAAGGTCTTAGGGAGGATATAGGTCCTAGGTTAGGTTAGGTTCAAACACCTAGGGCTCCCGCAGGGCTAGGGAAGAGGGAAAATAACCTCAACTGAGCAACAATGCCAGGTTAGGTTGGGTTAGGCAAATTAGCTCTAAATTGTGCTGATCAGCCAACTTTGTGCAGTAATCTAACCAATATTAAATGGTCCAAATTTGATGAAACTCATACCCCTGGAGTAAAATATGCTGAAAAACACCAAACTGAGGTCAATTTTATCCTAACTTGAAAAATTTCCGAAATAATCGGCGGTGGACGTCTTCTGCAATTGCACCAAAGTCGGTTTTCTAGAAAACCGAAACCGAAAAGTCGGTTTTCGCACAGCCTTAACATTTTCAAAAGTAATATTACATAAAATATAAAGTAACTAAGTACGGCCACCCCCCAAAAAAGTTCTCACTCAAAGGTGCGAATGATTTGCTACTCGGTGATGAATCTGATAACAATCTTAATTTCAAAGCCAATAAGTACAATCGTTATTTATCAAACACCTTTGAGTGTTTTCATAAAAGAACGCGTGGAAAAATCTTCTTTATTTTCAGTTTGATCTCCGCATTTACGCTCTCGTGACATCTCTGAGCCCGCTCACCGTCTACATTTATGACGACGGACTCGTCAGGATTGCCACGGAGAGGTACACAGAGAACGTCAGGTCAATCAAGTAAGAGAATAACCATTCTTACTACTATCCAAATCCAAGTTATTTTGCCACAAAGCCAGTTGTTAACTTCTGTTGTTGACTTCTGAGATTCCGGCTATATAGTAATGACCAAAAACATTTAATCAAATACTTTGATATGATTAAGGCTGTGATGACATTTTGTTTTAAAAAGTTAAGTGTTAAAGTGCACTTAAAACACGTTATGTGGTATGAATAACAATATTTATATTATTGTAATCTTATTTATTCCCCCCAACTTCCAGCAATTCTTGCATCCACGTGACCAACTACGACATCAACCGCCAGAACGAGGCCAAATTCATCTACAACGACCAGCCGCATCTCTGTCAAGGCCACAAATGGCGTCTAAAGCCGTTCTGGTCGCATCTGCATTCAATGGGGCTGCAAGAGCATGATATGGACTTCATTTGGGCTCAGGTCGAGGATGTCGTCGTGAAATCAATACTTGTGGCGCATAAGGAGATGTTGAGCGACTTTAAGAGGATGACGAAATCGTCCGTTTATAACTGCTATAAACTGTTAGGTAAGTTCCACACCCACAATATTAATACATAACTTGGAGCTTAAAAAGACGAAACATAGTTTCTTTGCTGATAGATCAGATTCGAACAAACTATATTACAAAAGAACCGTGAAAGCACATTTGAATGTTTTCTAGAATGTGAAAATTATTTTAAATACGGAATATTCATAAGGTGTAGCATCTTTTTAAAATATTAACGTGATATAGTTTTAAAAGGTCTCCTTGGCAAACAATCGTAGAATGCACAGCATGCAATAGACAAATAAAAGATTATTTCTTAGCAGGCAGGTTTAGAAGAACTAATTTGACATAAAATCAAATTCAAAAATTCGATCGAACTGCATTCTAATTCCCAACGTTTCAAAGAGACAATTTCAATATTTATATATGCTGATTAGAAAGTGAGAAAGTTATGAAAGAAACTACCGTTCGTGTTTGGAGTTTTAGGACTCACAAAAAATAATACAACCATAAAAAAATGGGTCCGCGTATAGCTAAACCCGGACCCATAAAAATAGGGATTAAATACCAGAGACTCTTGACAAATTTTTGGAACCAGTCCATTACAATATATAATAATATTATGGAGGAACCACCTTTGAATGTATTAAAGAAAACGTGAAATACGAGAAAACCCATCCGAATCCAGGTTTCGATCTCCTCCTCGACTCCAACCTCAAAGTCCACGTGATCGAGGCCAACGCCCGCCCCGCCCTCCTCGACTGCCAGCTGGACATGGCCGTGAACCGGCCCATGGTCGCGGAGCTCCTCCGAATCGTGGGATACCACATTCCGCCGTCCATGAGACACCACGGAGACCTCATCAAGAGGAAGTTCCGGCTGTTTGGGGACATGGCCAAGGTGCTCACGTTCGAGCGGAAGATGTACTCGAGGCATTTGGGGAATGAGGAGGAGAGGAAGCAGGCGAGGTTTACGGGGGAGGAGGCGCCAAAGCCGGGGGAGAACATTTTGGACAGTAAGTTTGCTTTTACTTTCAAGTATTTAATATATTGAGTTGCTTCATAATTTTAGACCTCCTCTCCTGCGATGTTCGAGCTCTTATCAAACTTGAGGAGGAATTCAGCCAAGCTCGCCACTTTCAGCGAATCTTTCCTTGCCATGAGCCTGGAAAGTCCTCGACTACGGAACGATACTTTCCATACATGGAGCAAGTGTCCTATTACGACAGGCTGGTCAGTGAATGGGAGCAAAGATACGCGGGGAACAGGTAGATACTATTATAAAAGCATATTAGCAGAATATTAAGTACAAATAATTTAAAAAAACGATTTCTATTTGCAAGCGATTAAAAAATTGTAACCTTAAATTAAAAGAAAAACAACCTTATGCTAGATTTTCACAATGTATTTTGAATATTTGTATATAAAATTTCAGATCCCAGGGAATCTCCATTCTAACCGGATTGTGCAAAGAAAGTCTGCATTTGACATAAACAAGACTGAATTGGATTGGATTTTAATATAATGCAAAGAGAATATAAAACCAAGGACAATTAAGTTGTCACATAAGACAATTTCTTGCTATGTATGGCCGTAAATAGACTGACCATGTCTAAATAAAGTAAATGAACATACAGTGTATGTCACAAGCTAATGCATGGAAACCACAAAATTCCCTAAGTAACATCCGATACAATACTTAAAACTTAAAAGTCCTTATCAAATTCCCCGGAAGTAAATGTGTCTGTTTCCTACCTGGTTGGTCATGAGTGCCAATACGAGCGAGTTTGCGCCCTCCTCCGACTCGTGCAGCGTGTCCACGTCCGTCAGCTCCTGAATGAGCTCGACCACGGCGACGGCGATGTCCGTGTTCTCGTGGGAGAGGAGCCCGGTGAAGGAGGGAACACAGCTGGGGAAAGAAAACAAAATATATAAAACAAATACTCAAAGACGCTTTGCGGATGGAATATATATTTATATGAGAGGACTTTTTAGTACCCATAGCAATTATAGCTGGAAGGCATTCCTCCAGACACTAATTTAGTATTTTTTTATATGCATGGTAATAAACCATGAATGAAACGAGCAAAATGAAATTCAGGGTTGCCAGATGAGGCCAAATTTTAAGATCTTGGGCCGCAGAGAGGAATTTGCCCGATTTGGGGCCGCAAGGGGCAAAAATGAACGTACGCGTCCGTATGCACGTATGTAGTGAACTTGGCCGTAAAGAGCAATATCAAAATAATTAGGCTTTTTCTCGAGGTTTACAAAATTAAATTGTGAAAAATTACTTAAAGGAGTTTTATGTCATTTGAAACTATAAGTTTCAAAAGAATTTGGGCTGTTACCGACTGTAAATGATTAATTGGGGTCTCTAACGACAAACGGCTGATTTTTTACCCTTTTCTCGCAAAGCTCAAATTCGTATTTCGAGTTTAGTCAAAATAGCCGTAAGACCCAAAATTAATCTGGCAACTCTGAAAATGATCGCTGCATTGGCCACTTACTTAACCATAGACATCCTAAGACAGGCGCTCGGCTACTGTGCCTTTCAATGACTAAACTTGATGATATTTTTCCGTATAGCAACTTTTTCATAATTCATATTAAGGATGACAAATAGTTTGTCTTTTTGTGTCCAGCAGTCCAGCACATATTTGTCAATAACATTAGGATTGTTGACTTGATTGCAGAAGTCATTCCAGTAGCCAAATAAGTTGCAAAATTGTTTTTAGTGTAAAATAGGCAGTTTCCGTATTTTTTTTTTCTAAAACTTGTAGTAAAACGATCCGATTTTTGAAGCCAATTTTCTATGCTTTACCCGTGAAAGTTACTCTAGCTTTCCATGGTTTTAGCATAACTTAACGTGAATAATATAAATATGTATAATTCTTGGTTACCCCAAATCGACGATAAGCGGGTACAGCTCTGGTGCTGTGGCTAGGGTGCGTAAATCCTGGACGGCGTCATGAAGGGCAACCTCGCTCTCCATGAAACGTGAAGGCTCATCAGCGTGCTTCACTCGTAATTGCTGAAAGGAGAAAAAATATATAATATTTAGTTAATTAGTTCTGCATTACCAACAAAAGCTCTAAAATATTCGGGATTATAGAACAATGAATATCAGTTTTGTACATAATATGAAATTTATACTTTTAACAATGAGAGGGAAAACATTATTTTTTAAACAAAATTATAGCCAGATTTCGTTGTAAGTGTTCATAAATTATAAAACAAGGTAACACATTTAAGAGGTACTGAGGAGTTGAGAGGAAGCCACATGATCTTTTGAGTGTTTTTACAGCAATTAAAAGAACTCTAATGGCCAAAAAACTACCCGAAAGTTTGCACATTTTTTAAAGTTGATAGGAAGTGCCTTTGAGTATTTTTCAAAGTATAAATATTTTTTTTAAAAAAACTTACTTGATTCTTCAGCGCCTTCTTCTCAAAGCCCAGGATGAGCTTCTTCATCGTGCTCTCATCCAGCCTCTGGTCGTCGCCGTCCTCGGCGCTATCGACGAGCGCGCGGATCTTGGCACGCTGCTCAGCTGTAAGCCCGTCGTCGTGCTGAGCGTTGGCTGCGGCCGCGGCCTCTTGCTCAAGCTGGGCCATGCGGTCGCGTTCACGCTGGCGGGCCTCTTGCTTAGCCTAAAGAAAAGGTAATTTATTTAATAGGGAAAAATATCTTTTTCACTACCATTTTTCAAATTGAAGATTGATTAGTTCTTATAATACAGAGATCCAATGTTACTCTCTTGATTAAGTAGTTCCAGAATATTGAACACAAATTACAGTTACTTTCCAAAGTAAAATCAAATAGAACACATAAGATCAGAAAATAAATGTCATGAGCTGCTCACACATTATATAAAAACACCTTTGAGTATCGAATTTCAATTTTGTTCATCTTCTTAAATGTAAAGGCGCTTGCTTTTCGAAATAAATAACATTTCCATAACATAATAATACGAAAAGGGAAAAAAGCAGCTCCTACCTGTTGCTGTGCCCGTTTCCGCCTTTTGGCTGCTCGCATTTCATAGCTGTCATTGGCGTCGTCTTCATGGTGGTCGTCGGCCTCAGCTTCGGCCCCGTTTCCATCGCCAGGAGCCGGACGCTTGGAAGCGATCTCTGGTTTGTAGTTGAGCAGCTCGCCGATATCCATCGTTGCTAGAAGGGAGAATGATATTGGGACTACATTATGGGGTTGATTTTAACATTAACAGGGAATGGGGATACATATATTTTACTAATTCGAATCAATAAATAACATTTTTAGATTATTTGACATGTGGTATCAGACTAGATTTAATGTCCCGAAAATTCACTTATTCACTTTCGCTCCAATTAAAACACTCAAAGCCACTTTTCCATCCACCGGGTTATTTATAACTTTTCTTCTTTAGTACATGAAGAGCTCTGGAAACAGCTTTGCATACGGTTCTTGGACCTGCATGATGGACACTGGCATGTTGTTGGTATCGCCGTTGGTCATGTCGTGTAACTCGAAGCCGTTGTCGCTGTTCTGGGGCTCGCCAAACTTGACTCGGCTGAAGACGTCGTCAAGGAATTCACGCATTTCAGGGCCACTCCTAAAACAAAGAAAGAATAAAATCTAAACAAAAACGGTTTACGATGTAAAGCTTTTAGTAATAATCTCTGAAGTTACACACATAACATATAATGCAAGAAAAGTTATAATAATATATGTAGAGCAATATTATTCTAACTGTTTTTTTCTGTCGTCGCTAAAACAGCGCTTGAATATTAATATAATAAATAATCCTACCTGCTCGTAAGTGCCGTGAGCTCCTCGAGCGTGGCCGTGAGGAACTTCTCCTGCATGTGCTTCCTCCTCCGCTCCTCAGACTCCTTCTCGGCCGCCGTCGGGCCCTCCAAAGCTTTCTTGAAGGCGGCCACTGAGGTGTCATCGCAGAAGGGGCGACGGACGATGCCTGAAATGTGTAAATATATTATTATCTTTCGGCAAGAGGATAACTTAGATGTTAATTGTTAATGATTACAATATAGGGTAAACATATATTCCCCTTTGAGTATAATAATGAAATCAATGAGTGAAGAAAGTAGTTGCACTAGTTGGATTCTCGGTATACACAATTTAAAAAAAATTGTCGGTGCCGTTTCTTATTTAAAATAATTTGTTGCAAACAAGCAAACAGGAAGGAACAAAGGATATTAACATAACGCATAACTGCTCTAAAATTATAAATCAGAAACGATCAAATAAGGCTATGAAATGCCCGAAAGGGGAGAGTGAAAAAACACTCACTTAAAAGGGAAAATGACTTTAAATGTTGTGCAGTTACAATGGTTATGACACTTTTAAGATTATTTAAAAAAAAACACTCAAAGGTGATACTCTGATTTATGATGGTTGAAAGCTCCAAATCATGTTATCATATAATGAGGAACGCTATAAAAAGATTTGAAATAGTTCGAAACTTTAATGCTAGAAGTCCAAATCCAGCTTTAGTTCAATGCCTTGGCAGTCTCAGCTTTTAAAGCAAATCTGATTGTACTGCCACCTACCATTAAAAAAATGAACATTTCATGCCGTATATTGCGAGGCTCATTGTAAAGTATGCATGCTTAGTAATGCAATGTGTATTAATAATTCGAGTCTATGCCTCAAGTTAATCATTGGAAGCCTTCATTTATTACAATAGTTCAACTCATTAATTAATAATGAGTCACTAATCTTATGCGCTATCTAGTGGCAAACTTTGTCAAATTAGTGGAGGATTTTAGCAGCGCCGTCTTGAGGAGAAATTGTAGTTACTGGTCAAGGATGTTCTTGTTACTTGTGTACGTTTCACTTAAGATGTATTACACATATTTATGATTCTCGAGGATTTTCACATTTTCAGTATAAATATTATTGTAAACATAGAAAATGAGCATCAAATCGACATTGTAATGTCGCATTAAAATATGGAAGTACAGTGCCACATAGATGAGCTCATAGATAGTCTCTCAATAATGTTACAATTTCATTTTTAATATATACGGTACAATCCTGCAAAACCCTTTGAACATTTTAGCCAATGGCTAACCGCAGCTAACGGCGAAGTTTACTCATGGTAGATCATAAGATGCCACTATAGGCAATATTCATTCAAAGGAGCCTTGTAAAAATTAAAATACTCTAGATACATTAGCAAATTTTAGTAAAAATGTTATAAAGATTTTTCGGCCATTTTTTGCTTCTATTTAGATATCTTTGAGTATTCTAAGAAAATGTCATGATTTATGATAGATTCCATGGCCAAGGTGCGCAGTGTCATCTACCGGACATAATCTCTATACGAATTTTGTTTGAGTTAGATGCTCAATCAATATATATTGGCCTTAATATGTCTCTACCATGGTCTCTAGGGGAAAATTCTCGTTTTTGCTCAGACACACATGACATGTATAACATTATAACGAGAAGGTCACCTGGCGAAGACGCTGCCGACGCGTAATCCACCCCGGCGACCGATGATGTGGACACTGTCGACGGCCTCCGCGACGACGAGTTTGAGATGGGCAGCTGCGGCTCAGGCCAGGAGTTCCTGGACGGCGACTTGCGGCGGGGAAGGGCGTCGATGCGCTGCACGTCCTTGCCGGCATTCTTCAGGGCCTCCATGATGTGGGACCTGCAATTTAGAGAGGATTTTGTGACTGATGGCATGTATAGATTATGAATGAGATGTGCAAACTTAATTGATGAAATTATAAATTCCACAGCATGATATCTATATTTGCGAAGGAAAATCACGGATATATTATTATATATATAGAGAAAAAAAAACAATTTCAATAAATAAAGGGAAATGAATCAGGATTTTATTATGGTCAAACATCTTGTCGGTTGTCTTTCATGGGAATGGTTAAAAATGTAACTACATTTTGTCCCATAATCAAAGAGATTTTGAAAAGTGTAATTACACTTAAAAAGTAGAATCCGATTTTTCCGGATTTAATCGATCTCGTCGGCGATTTCCCGCGGGGATTTCCCACGGGAATCCCGAAATTCTGTCCAAGGTCGAAGGAAATGGAACGTTCTGATTGGCTGCCGCCATTTTTTCAGCCAATCAGAGCGCTCCATTTCCGCGCTCCGTCCTCGCGCCTATAAAAGGAATCGGACCCCATTCATCTTCCCCCACTCTCAAGTGAACCTTTGACCGTACAACACCGTGCAATAAATAGTGAATCATGGGAATCACGAAGGATCCTCCGAGTCTTCGGAGGCGGATCCAGATCTCATACTCTGGAGACAAGCCGGATGAGGGGACCAAAAAGCACCTCCGAGCCAGCCTGGAGTCTTTTATGACCTCCGAGGCGAGGGAAGCCATGGCTCAGGGTCTGATCCAGGTGCAAAGCCACCTGGATCATTTGATCGATAGGCACTCGGAGGGTGGTCGGAGGAGACCCGAGGACAATGCAGGGGCGAGGACCTACATTGTCATCACGGGTGGGAGCTGCACCATCAAGAGGATTGCCGAGGAAGAGGAGCCTGGAGGACAGCTGGAGGCTCTTTGGAGGAAGCGGGTCACAAACGAGCTCCTCATCAGCTGGGCCTTGGAACAGCAGCGGGAGCCGCTGCCAAGGCACAAGCCGCCCCCCAAGGCTCCGAGCCTGAAGCCTCCGAGGAGACTGCCAAAGTGGCTGGGTTGCTTCATGCCAGGTCGGAGGGCAAGGATGGAAAGGGAGTGGGAGGAGTGGCGAGCCTGGCAGCAGGAGATGGATCGGCAGCACGGAGACTGGAAGAAGGAGTGGCTCGGAGGGCGAGGACTCAAGCCGCTCTCAATCCATATCCTCTGCCGGGACAGCTGGGGAAACGTGGCTCAAAAGTGGAAGGACTGGGATTTAAGGTAAGAAATATGAAATATGCTATTAATTACTAACAAAACACTAACCCCATAATAATAACCCCAAAACACTAACCCAAAAAAAACTAACCAAAAAACAAAAAAAAATTGCGTTAATTCGTGATTTACACTTTTTCACTAAAAATACACTTTCTTTTAGGTAAAGAGCCTTAACAGCAAAGCTCCTACAAAAAAACCAAAAAAGCCCCTCCCTGGGATTGCATTGCAATCCCAGGGAGGGGCTTTTTTACGTTTGGTGACCCCTTTGACCTTGAATCCAAAGAGCCCTGACATCAAGGCTCCCTATAAACCCTTTGACCTTGAAAGCAAAGGGGCCTTAATGCTCCCAAAACACATTTAGTGACCCTTTGAAACAATAGCTGCCCCTCTCTCGGATTGCAATGCAATACAACAGAGCCCGGTTCCCGCAAGCGGATTAACTCTGGATTAGTTTAACTAATCCGAAAATTTGGATTATCACATTCCCACAAGCAGATTAACTTTTGGATTAGTTAATCCAAACTTATTTAATCTGGATTAACTAATCCAAACTTTGGGT
>LR138979.1:26964-38946 GCA_900659605.1 Tisbe holothuriae | reverse complement strand
TATAATGGACTAAAGAGACCCTTTCTTACAACTTCCTGCTTTGTAGATGATTTTGGAGATTCAACAACTGTCATGGAGTGCAACAATGAGTGGAATGACTACCTGAGGGGAGAAGTGGATCACCCTTGCAATAAAAATAAGTCTCACATTTGCTGTTGGCAGAAATTGTTTGAGGGGGATGACCTAGCAGATATAATGGCTGTTATGAAACATGCCAGAGGAAGAGGAGCATATTTTGAAGATCCAAATGGCATCGTTAATATGCTTGGAGATACAACATATCTTGGAAAGTATCCCACTGAAGAGTACGGTTTTGGAGGGAAGCAATTATATACTAATGACTATCACATTAGACAAACATATGACCCCTTTTCAATGATCCCACTTTGTGACTTTGTAACTGAAGAGTTGAATTGGCAAAAGAAGCAGGGCTACATATTACCAGCCTGCAATCTCTTTCAGCCCATGACAACATCCATGGGAATGTGTCAGAGCTTCAATGCCCCTTACATGCAAGATTTACTGCAAGATATACCATTTGTTCATGCATTTCAAAAAGGCTTTCAATATGAGCCTCAGGGGACTGGAAAAATAAGGCGGGTAGGTGGTAGTGGCAAAAAGTTTGGACTAACATTTTACCTTGATGCTGGAAGTTATTTTTCTGAACAATTTTACACTGGCCTTATGGATAACAAGAGAACCTTTAATGTTGCCATAAACAATTTTCTGACCCCGTTCAACATGAAGAGTGCCACTGTTACCATCAGGCCTGGCCAGAGATCAATATTGACCATTACACCTTTAGAACTGGTTTCACAGCCCAGCTTACATTCAATTGCACCAGAGCGTAGAGGCTGCAGATTCCCAGATGAGAATGAAACCATGCATATATTTGCAGACTACACTCAATCTGGCTGCATTCATGAATGTCTTACTAGAAGAGCAGCCACATATTGCAAATGCACACCATGGGACATGCCCATGGATATGCCACTACCAATATGTGATTTATATGGCTACTACTGCTTTGATGAAGTCATGAAGAATGTTACTGTGAAACCTGGAAGCAACTCTGGCTACAGCTGTGACTGTCTTCCTGACTGCAATGAACTCTACTTTACATACACCAAGGAAGAATGGCCTTTGAACTCTAGAGACCTCTGCCAGACCGGATCCCCGCCATCTATTGCCACTTTTACCAAGCTAAAGTATCTGAGACCATCCCAAGCTAACTTTTACTACCGCTATGTCCTTGGGCAAGAATTTGACGCTCCTCTGACAGCCACATTCATCAGGCAGGAACGGTTGGAACTCTGTGAAAAGTATCTTGACAAGGATATGGCCATAGTTCATGTTCAGTTTGCATCGGACAAGTTCATGAGGTCCAGACAGAAGGAAAGGATGACATTGGAAGACCAAATATCTAATCTAGGTAACAAAAAATGAACATATTATAACACAATAAGCATTGCCCATTTTAGGTGGAACGCTCGGATTTCTAACAGGTATGAGTCTGACCAGTGTAGTAGAAGTCGTGTTTTGGGCACTCAAAGCCTTCAAGGAAACAGTGAACCGACTCATGAAGGGAAAGAAAACTAACTATTAAACATATAATAATGATGGGAATGAACATCGTATAAGGAAATATGTCTGGTAAAAAGAAACAAGCATATTGTTTGTACTGTTTATAAATGGTTGAAAATAAAATGCCACATTGCATCTTTTTAAGTATTAAGACTATTATTATCTCATGCTCAATAATTGTGAATGCTGGTTCAGATCCACAGTGTTCTATTTTACATTGTGAATTAGGTCAACACATTAATGAGCCAATGTCGGACGAATTGTCACTTTTTGCCCCAATCCTCCAAAACCAATTGATTCTGTTTGCTTTCACTTTCTTGATATATTTCCTCTCTCTTTTTACCACTATAGCGGATGTCGCTGCCTTGCCCCACTTTTCTCTTTGTTCAGAGCACAGACAAAGAAACAAAGAAACAAAGAAGGAGTCCTTGGTTTCAAAGTAGTTGAATGGGACGCATATGAACCAGACTGATTGATGGGGAATTAGGCTGTCATATTTTGATACAATAGGAAGTCAAATTTATGTTAATGAAACACTGCAGGAGCGTTAGTAATATTAATAATATCCCGATGTACATTTATATGTACCATCCATATTGGAATGCCATATTGAGCTTTTTTCTGCCCAGTTTTGCCTCTTCTATCACTTTTATCCCCAATTTATATCAAGCAAAAACCGTATTTGTTAGGGTGGAGTGGACATTTTTCTTCAGTTATATATGTTGGCAATGCATATACAGTACGTACATGAAGTGTACATAAAAAAATAAACTTTATATTCCACATAAAAATACCGTTATTAAGATTTGATATTAAGAACTAGCTGTACTTGCATCTTGATTTCAGAAACTTTTATGAAGAATGGAAGAACATTTTCAGGATACATATTCAATGCAATTCCATTTTAAATCCCGTCTTTCCAAGATCAGATTGTGACCTGCATCTGTATCGGACCGTTTCAAATAACATCCAAAGCTGACATGAAAGCAAAAATACAAGATGGTAACATATCACAGAACGTTTCACAGTGGCATCTTGAACATATATAATTATAATTAATATAATATGTTGGGAAACTGGATTTTTCATTTATGTTAATAGTCTAATAATTCTGTCATAAATCCATAGTTAATGGCAAAAAGAGCATTCAAAGGGACGGGCAAAACCAACGCAGCAAAAAATGGGGAGTAAAAGTTCCTTTTGCGGTGGAAGAGTTTTCCTTTGGAGCAAAAAGTGTTTTGGGTCTTTACTCTATTTGGGGGTAAAAAAGGGGCGAACAAAGAACAGAAGTAAACAAGGGCGGGAGAAGCTTTGCTATATTAACAGAAAACACATACTGAACAGTTCAATTATACTTTACTATTACGCTATAAAAGGACCCTTTATTAAAATATTAAGGACGGAATTGAACTCTAGGTCATCTTATACTATGTCAGTCTAATAATAAACGTAAGCAAGCTTAGTTTTACTAAAGAAAGTAGGTTAAGAAATAGGTCGAAAATATTATTGCACACAGGAACTGCACTACTCAACACAATGTCAAATGCATAATTCACAAAATGTCTTGGGAAAAACAGAGATGAAAACAACATGATAATTTGCTTAAATTTACTTCTGCAAAAAAATTATACCTAACACCCAAGATGCCGCAGCTGCTTGAAGCAAAATTAACATCTAGTTATATTACTAGCACATTCAATGACATGCCCTTGGGTGTACTCAGAACTCAGAAAGTTAATGAGAGTAATTCATTCAAATTTTAACAAAGATATGAATCTGGCAACTTGTTGTTTGTTTACCAGGCTCTGATTAAAATTGCACATACTTGTCGTTTTAAGAAAGGCACTCATTATTATTGATGCTTGGAGCATAAAGCGCATTCTCTTCTCAATGAATGCAATCTACGCGCGCGCACTCCCACCGGACAGAGAACTTTCACTCCCTTGAACGTGCGCGCGCAATCAGGAGAAAGAAAACAAAGATGCCGGCAAAGCTATTCGCTATTTCCCCCTCTCAGTTTGCATCGCAGAGTGTACAGAACAAGGACAACATTGTGTTTAATATGTGAAAAGTGTGGGATAAAATGTCGACATTTCAGCCGTGTTACTGTTGCAGTTCTCTGCGACAGTTGACCATTGTGGGAGGATGCGTTAGCCTGGTAAGATTAATAAATAACTTTCAAAATAAAGAACAATCTTTGCAAAGTTAAATATATTATATGCAATTTGTAAACATTGTAGTTTGTTTTATGTTTCATATGAAAAATGTTAAACAGAGAAAATATATTACCTTTAAATGCAGCAGAAAGGTAGCGTACATACATTTTTAACACGGAACTATTTAAATATATTATTTTATTACTTAATTTACAATCGTATAATTCATCATTCCTCCGTGAAATATAAGATGCGTTTCCTCAAAACTTTTTCATCCTCTCATTCTCAGCGGAAACCGGAAAGCAACTTTTATCCCTCTTTTATTTTGGCTTTCTGTCAAAGGAGAAATTTCGCCTTCCTTTAAAAGAAATCACTCCGAAAAATATGTGCGAAAAAATATTTAACAGTAGTTTGACAATTTCCTTCTTTTAACACATCACCTGACTCTCTGGCTGATCTGTTAACAGATGTAATAAAACAATAGGAAACATTTTCTCGTATAAAACATGTTTTAACACTTTCTTTGCAATACAAAGGCCTCAGTCTTGTGTCTGGCCTAGATTCTGAGACGTGCGCAAAGGCCGGAATAAAATAATAAATAAAATGCGTCGCAGGGGGGGAGAAACGAAAAAGAACGACAGGAAAAATGTCACATTTTCACAGCTTTTAACCGCAAAAATGGAACATTTCTGAACAATGTGAAATAATAAAGCTACAATTTCAGGGCCGAGACAATTATGATGTAATATTTTTAACTTGTATAATTTGGTATTATACTGTTATATAAATACTGCTATTATAGTGTAAGCATTTTAAGGTTAAAGCGGGCGCGGGTTTAACAGTTGTACGTAGCATAAAATATACAAAAGCTACCAGTTTGTGTTGCTTTCAATTACAAGTCTGCCCACTATAAATGTCTCATATATCGAGGAATAATCAGGAAGCAAAATCTTGTCTTTTAGAAGTTGAATTAAAATTTAACACATACACTTGCGTGTGAATTTACAGTTTAGTATTGTTAGTATGTATTAATATCCTGTATTTTTCTACACAATAGCTTTTTGTGTTTTGCCCCAGCACAAAAGCGAATTGCGTTAGCAGTCTGATTCGGGTCATTGGCCGTCGCAAATTACAACACCGACACAGCTGAGCGCATAATGGCAAGCTTAAATGCCCAGCTTTTATTTGCTTATTAGTAAAATTATACTGTTAAAAGACTTAAACAATAGAATGTAATGTGTTTGAATGTTGAATGCTTTTTCATTCATTAATAGTTTTAAAAACAGAATCGGGTTCAAATGATTAAGCGTTTCTTTCCCTTCACTAGAATCGAATCGAGATCGATGCTTGTACCGTTAAGTGCACTCCTGTTATCAGAATATCGCCTATTTTCTGCTTAGTCAACCGATCCTTGCATTATGATAGGAAACATGAAAGCCGGAGAGTGCATAAAACTCGCTCTCTCTCCCGGCCCTTCGCGGCCTTTCTTTTCCTTTGTCCGAGTGTTTTTGCTTACTAGGCTCATCGTAAACTGCATATAACAGCCTTTGTTTGCATATGATATTCTTTCTACTATTTGCCAACAAGGCCTTTATATGCAAACATGTACATCATTTGCCAGCATAAATCATTGGCTAGAATATATGATCATATGCTGGTACATGATTGGCCTTGACGGTAACTTTTAAATCATTCAATGATGGCAGCTTATACGGTAGCATAAGAAATGTTCTTAAATATACATTCTGACAATTATGTCAGTTTAGCACATATCGACATTTTGGCAGTTTTGACAGGCCTTAGAGGTAGAGAAGGGAAGGGAATTTTTAGATACGTTGCATATTTAAGGTAAAGCATCAACTTTTTTTGTTTCCGTAAGTCATTCATACCTTCACAAAACTACACGTAAACCGAACAGACAACAAAATACAATTATACAAAATATAGTAGTGTATTCGAATATATAATAATGAAATTTGGAAAAAGCCAGTAACAAGTATTATTGCACTTACTCGAGAAGTTATGTATAATACCATTTTTATAGACTGAAAGGTACTTGAACGAAATACGAGCCATGTCCTATAAGTAGGTTAACCCTGCCACGCCCAATTTTATGTCAAGGAAGCAAGAAAAGGAGCACAAGGGTAAAAACAACCATTAATTATCGGCTAAAGAGTCGATACATCAAGTCATTGAGCTCTAATAATGATGCAATTTTATTGGTATTTAACAAGGTCACAAAGCCATTAACACTGATACGTAAATGCATTAGAATGTCAATAAATGCATTTAAGAGATTAAATGTAAGATTTACTGCAGTGCACCCGTATAAAAATAATGTTGAAATCTGGGGCACACAATGCATTTTACGCTATGTGGGACAAAGCATTGCAGGAAGAATTTCACAAGTCGAATTTTGAACGCTTTTAACACGTACTCATTTGGCTAATGATTTATTGCAATGCACGGGGATTTTTGCTCATGACCTTGTTTTGAGGGAAGACTCCTTGGCATAATATTATATAATTAAGGTCGCATTTTGTAACATTGTGCAGTGTATTTCTACGTACTTATTCATTGTTTATATCACTTTAAAAGTATTCCAATTAATCAATTTATTCTTTTGACATAGAAGAACTTTATTGTAGTGTGTATTATATTTTACTACAAAATAACTAAATATTTGCCATTTCTCTTTCAATATGAACTAATTGGCACCAATCTACTATTTCCCCAAATACTTTTAAATAGTAATCTTTAACATGAATGCAGTGCCCAATCTCACGTCCTAATAATATTCATTCATCCATTCCAGGTCTTCAGCAGCTTCTACGTGCTCAACTTTTACCTCACTCATGCAGTCAACGTCCAAATCTCAGCAGACGCGAATAATAGCAGCAGCAGCAGCAGCACGTCCGCCTTTCACATAGAGAAGAAGGTGAGAGAAGAGACTAATTTGTAATAAACGTATTCATCATAGTAGTTTGTACATGTATACTCTTAAACCCTTCTCTGGTCAAAATACTGTAGCAGATTAGAAGATTGGACCGATATTTACAGACAAAAGCTTCAGAACTACCCTCAATTATTTTGGAGTTCGGAACCCCGCCTCTACAGAAGACCATACGAGTATATGACGTTTATAATCATGCAGTCACTTTCCCAGCTTGCGGCGACTCTTAAGGGACGAATACACCAAATATCATTCATTCATTTCTAAACTACCTTAAGATATGGATCATTATTGGTAGCAGGTTACAGTTTATGGTCCTAGATCCTTAGATATTTGCAATGTGCATTTCCTCCGAGGATATTAATTAAATAGTTTGAATTCCATGGGACTCATTAGGAGTGCATTCATAAACTTTCAACTAGGCAAAGACTTATTAAATCTTAAGTGATGATGGTGTCATTTTTAATATAAAATTACTGTCATTAATACTAAGAAAGCACAATATTGTTAGAGGCACATATTTGTTCGTGTTTAGTGCAAAGTGAGCATAGTGTGCATGCATTGTTCCCCCAAAGGTGTAATTAGACACCTATTGGGGATTACTTGAAAGGAGAGAATGCACTTTTTCGATGTCCACAAGGCTTGAGAGAAAGCAGAAAAGGTGTAGAAAACAGACTTTTGTACCCTCAAAAGAATTCAATGCAATATTATGCAATATCGTCCTACATTTACAGGATTTTTGTTAGAGTGCCTTGAAACATTAAAATTAAAAGATACGAGGCAATATTAATCTACTGTCTTCCTTTCATCTAAAATGGTGATGGTAATAATTTAGATGTTGCACTGCGGTCGTGTATTAATGCATTTGACTGCATCGTAAGGATAGTAATTATACTTTAGGAACTCCTTAACTAGATAAGATTTGGTCACAGTTCTGGAGAAGCCATTGTTATACCCAAAGTATTATATAAGTATGTTATGTGAAAATCAAGGCTGTGCTCTCATAAAATCTGAGTGAAGATACAGACATAGTCACATAGTAGTCATTTAACCAAAATTTACAAAGTACTTTTCGTATCATTTATATATTATTCCCTTTCAGGTGTTATACACTGATGACCCCATCTTGGGAGATTTCTCTTCTCCTCTTTCCACCGAGCACAATTCGGAGGTTTCCTTGTCTTCCTCCTCTGCACCTGAGGTCTCCTCTTCGGAGGACAAAGAGACTTCTGGGAGCCATCGGAGGAGAGAGAAGAAGGCGGAGGCCAAGGTTAAGAAGAAAATTGTCCTAGGATCGGTCATCAACAAGGAAGGATTTGCGCTCGAAGGTAATATTGGGGATATATTATTTGTTATTGTAACATACAGGACGCCATCTAGGCATGTCATATAATAGCGTATTCAAAGTTAGCGGAAAACCTCATCATATGGAACCCTTTATGCGTATTTACAGTTTATGATATCATACTAAAACATTATCTGTTAAAAATACATATATTCCAACAAGAACACCTCTTCTGAATAAAACAGATGTGAAGACATTGAAAGTCATAAAAACTTGCATTATTCCGAATCTGCTGTTGACGGAAACGAACGAGAAATGGACACAAAAGAGGGTTCAATCGTTTGGAAGGAAGAAGAAAAAGGGGAATCACTGCCAGAATATGTTACAAAAATTGTAAATGACAATGTAAACCAGATTTAAAGGGCCACTATTATCTATAAAAGTATGTGTGAGCACGGCTATCTACCGGACATAACATATTGCAGTTTACATATTAATGTCATTATAGATGTGTTAGAGTCTGTACTGTATGTTCTAGGAATAAATTGCAAGCTGGCACAAAATAACTGGACAGAATTTAGTGCACGTACCAGGAAAATGCAGCAGTACTTTAGATATATCTCTTTCTTTCTACTATCCTTTCCTTCTCGGAAAGCTTTAAATTGAGCTGCTACTGTGCACGCAACCATAGAGCACTGAAGACATGACGCAACCCACTAGGCCACTAGAAAATAAATAAATCCGTGATAAGATGTGAAGGGTGTTTTACCAGTAACCCGGTTAACCGTTTAGGCGCTAAGGAGGCCGTGTATTGTTAACTAGGTTAGGCCGCTATAAGCTAGTTAATAAGAATGTATTGTATATTATATAATAATTCCCGCACATTTTTTGAACAAATTGTATCGAGTATGCTATTTATATAAAAATGTTGCCCCTTTAACTTTGCATGGTATCCACCAGACACTATCCCACCGAGACTGGTCGTTGCTATTATCGGGTTCCGACAATAACACTATTATTGCACTATTCTCGGAACCCGACAATAGCACGATAATAAGGCTTTAGAGGTCGGCCAAGTCGAGTCGGTCATGAACTGTATACTGGTGTTCATGGACAACTCGACCCGGATTGAATCCGACACACCTCTACATGTGTACTAGGTCCTCTATTACTCTTAAAATCGGAATCGCTATTATCGTACTAAAGTCGGAAACCGACAATAGCACTATTATCGGGAATCTCTGCAGCCAGTCTCGGCGGGTATGTAAAGAAACGCGTCGAGGGATTAAGGCAAGCATGCAGTTTTCGTGCTTAGCCCTCTATTTTCTCTAAACACGTTATTTAGCATCATAGATGCACTAATACTTCTGTAAATGTACTAAAACGCTCACAATAAACGTCATTGAGGGTCTTTAGTCTTTATATCCAATTGAGGAAAAGCGAAAGTTGTACCTTGTTCAAATAAATCGAGTCAATGATCTCCTGTACCCTATTCTGAAGTAAAGTATTCTCAGAATAATTAATCTGGTTCGATAGGAAGAAAGAATAGGAAACTATCAAAACCTTGAAGTAACATGAGAGGTGACAATGGGATTAACTGAACTATTGCTGTCTAGTGTGTTGCTGTCACTTATCACAATGGTATTAATCGGCAAAAGTCAATGTCACAAAAACCACTGTGACATGAGTGAAAACGACGTTTGCTGCTGCCCCACTTTTGTCTTCTACCCGTTGAAATAGTTGAGCTGCGCCTGTCTTAATATCATTAGAGTGAAAGTAGAATGAGAAGAAGAAGTTTTCCGGCGGTAAAAAAGCGACAACAAAGAAGTTTTGTTGCGGCTTTTGTCTATGAAACCCATGGAAGTAGAAATAGTAACATGGAAGTATATTTTGAGCATATCACCTTAGCATTTACGTTATAAAAAGTCCTTTGATTGATGTGCAGAGTCCTTTTGTTCAACTTCCATGATTCCCGGCTTTTTGTGCATGCACTTTCAACGTTTTCTTTGTCAACCGTTTTTTGTCTGTGTGTTCTTCTGGGACCGCTTTCCCCCTTTGCTGCAATGTTATGACCTCTCTCTTTATGTGCAGTACGAGACAAAGGAAAACACATCTATGGAATAAAGTTGGGTTATGCTTTTGATACGCATTCTGAAAAATGTAGGTCTTTGACTTTGAAGAAGAAGGCAATTCGTGAAATGTAGATGGGTGCCTATTTATAGAATACATGCAGGCTGGCCTGTGCAGATAAAATGCTTGATTTATCAAGTACTATTGTCAACAGTTCACCGAATAATGTGAAGAAATGGGGGTTTAAAAAATACTTTCCCTTCCAGAAATCCTTCCTCATGATGTCCTTAAAGTGATCTGTGATAGCGCCGTTATCATCACTTGCCTTTGCTTCCTATTTCCAGGCCTGGCCATGGTAAGAAATCCTAACCAGCTATAATTTTCAGTATATATTATCACCTATTAGCTGTGTAACGTTACATAACGTTATCCAAATATATTTGTAGTACATAAGTTTATAATATGGTGGCTATTTATAGACATGATTTAATGAAATACCTTTAGCTTTCATTTATAGATTGTTCTCATATCCGTTACCTAGAAACGAATAATTTCTGCAGGATCATTCATTTTAATGAGACGAGTCAGACGATCCAATGTTCTAATTTGGAACTCAATGTTGTTCTACATTTTCTCCTTTTGAAGTTGAAGCTACATTTTAGAATAATTATGACCCAATAAAAATAATACTTAATAAGTTATTTTAGTACCGTTATGTAATTGTGCCCTTATATTTAGGGTCACCGCTGCCTTCTCCTCCCTTGGATCGTCTGCACCTCCATTCAGACGCTAATCTACTTCTTAGACGACATATTTCTCATCAGGAGGAAATCGGTAAGAAGGAAATCGATCGAATATCGATCGGAATGTCGGTAGTTTTACAGTCGATAAGAAAAAGAGCAAGCTAATCAGTTTGGGAGCATCTGTTTTTGTACGCTTTTTGTGAGTGAAAAGAACACGGTGTTAGAATCAGATGCTGTCATGTGGATATGTAGACACTTTGTTTCTTTAATTAATAATCGGACTTTGACTGAACATCAAATGTATAATCATTGTTTTATGTTAAGTTAGTATTAATATTATATGACTAAGTTAGTATTATATGACTTTTAATTATACTGTGAGTTTCTTTGCTCTTTTTGCCGCATACTTTAAGCAAACGATGTTCTCAATTGATTCTCTTTTAATGAAAGAGTTTTGCCGCTGTCGTCTTTTTGCCACCTTCAGCTCGTTCAATGCAAGCTTTGATTTCTTTTTTTTGCTTTCGGTACGTATGTGTGTCACATAAAAGTGATAAAACATCAGAGAAAGAGAGAGAGAGAGAGAGAGAGAGAGAGAGAAACGTGTTCTCTGAAAGTATACGTACATGCAAAATTTTCGAGAATAATACCGGAATACGTTAAACTTATTATTGCTACAGACATATAAACAAGTTGTAGCATTTAAGGACCAATTAACTAACGTAAACAACTACCAATAAAACAAAATTCAATATGTTTAACGACAGATCTAGATACGGTCGATGTCTAACAGAAATATTTGGGGCTCATTTTTGTGCAACTTATACGTACATGTACTATCGTAATTACTGTACAGTGTACAATAATGCTTTCTTACATAATAGTTTTCCTAGATATTCTTTAAGCATGCTCTTTACTCCTTTACAAATGACGGCACACCCATTTACCCACTTCAAGACACTAAAGACTTCTTGAATATAGGTGTGAGAAAAAAGAGAGGTAGAAACACTTTTTTCTTCTTCTATCTCATCTCGGGAGTGATGTAGTAAAGCGCATTAAAAGAGGAGTATATCACGGGCTCGCACAAAGAACGAAACTAGGTCAACTTTTTACCTAGCCTTGGAATATTATGCATAAAATAGTTTTTGTGGGATGTATTAGGGTTATAGCAATTGAGGAGGAAAATGGCTACAA
>LR138979.1:0-26864 GCA_900659605.1 Tisbe holothuriae | reverse complement strand
CTGTAAGATCAAAGAACAACGGCAAGAAAGGAACCAATTTATGTAATGAATGAATTTAGGTGTAAGATAGGAATAGTCTGCTGAAGCACCAATACTTTTGGAAGTAACTGAGCCGTGTCACCAATATTCCTCCATTTAGTCAGTTTTATGCTCAATTATTCAGTAAAAACTCTACACTACATCGTACAACCAAATTTCATCTGCAGTGAGAATTTTACCACTTCAAAGGTTTCTATCAATGGTCATATGGGAATTTCCGTCAAAAACTGCAAGTCACTGTTATATATTATCGATAAGAATTTAACAAGGATTCCCCTTTTATATTCCATTGAGGGATTTGTTAGGTGCGATGTAATCGCTTCATTGTACTTACATTATATATGAATTTTCTCTAACCATTTTTCTTCATTTCCGAAGTCCGTTTGAAGCTGAGAAAAGGTATACCTTTTCTCAGGTTTGAAGCTTGCATTCTTCGCTTTCCTCGTAATGACATGTTCTCTCAAGGGTATCGTCAGCCCTTCCTAGAGTTTCGACAGGACTATAGGCAGGGTTCCTAAAACGAAATTTCGTTAAAGAAAGAAGTATTTAATTCACTACATAGCTTTTAAATTAAGAACAAAGCATGTATACTGTATTTTAATCTTTAATTTATTAAATATTTTAGGCAGACTTAGGTCTGTCCGTGCCAAAATAGCGCAATATCCTCAGAGCGTGAAATTTCCATTTTCCAGCAAGGCACATTTTTTACAATATTTTCTAGACAGAGAGTTGTTTCACATATCCGACTGAAATTGATGTAACTATCGTGTAGTTGTTCTGAAAGTTTTACAATTACACACAGAAGTACATAATATAATATCATTAAATATGCCTATACAATATACTATCATAAATGCTCCAGACTCGGTGTTGCCCGAGTATAGTAACAGCTCTCTTGAGACACTCTTACTAGTCCCATAGAAAGTTTGGAGTCCGCATCGTCTAATTAGAATGCAAAACTAATGTACTACAGACAACTATTTCCCTCGCCTAGACTGCATCAGGAAAACGGGAATACGAGAAGTTTATAAATATATTCAAACAGCGGAATTCTATTTTATCAACATAGCAAGCATTACTACACATTTACAATATTAGAAAGGTAGTAATATAATATTATCAACCAGACAAAACACAACTGGAAAACATTGTCGGCCTACAAACAAATAGAGAGAGTGACTGGTGGAGGCCTTGGGAATATATATTGGGGCTAATGAAGAAATAACACTGCATGGAGGTCGCGTAAACCTATCATCAAGGAAGAAACCAAAGAAAGTAATGATCGGGAAAATAAGGCCATTGTTCCATTCTATCTGTCTTCATGATTTATCCTGATCTAGAGGGAGAAAGTTCATTTCCCGTTTTTCTGCTGTTCGTACGCGCCTGCGCCAAATGGGAATCCCGAGTTATCAGGAAGAACGTCAAACTGCAAACTGTTCCTAAGCATTGTTTTGTACGTCTAATTGAGGCGTAGTTATCAGTTATGTAAGTTTCCATTGAAATAAGTTCTAGTATATACCGGTACGCAGAAACGAGTTCATTGTATTAGCAAAAGAAACCTTGAAAAAGTGATGCACAATCCTGTCTACATTGCTGATTTTTATCCCATTTTCCTCATACCTCACAAGCTATTTACGCAATAGGTCAGAACATTATTTTCCTACTCTTGTACTCTATAACATAGCACACATTATCACTCGAAGATATTATCAAAGAGGACTTTTCCTTTCTTTAGCATTGCAATATGTGCCTTTTCTGTTCAAAAACTTTGACCCCCTTAAGGCCTTTTTCCAAGCGGGGGTTTATAGCTCCCAACATCTGCTGGCTGTTTCTCTTTTCAGGAAGTAGTGAAAGAGAGAGAAGACTATTTGTACGTCCTATGCACCGCATGCAAGTCACTCTCACACTTTATTGGCCGGTGTCAGACTGGCCTTCGGAGAGTCTATAAAAACGAAGTTGCAACAGCTTGAACATTTGTAGGAGCTGATTTGTGGTATGGCTTTGTTACTTTCGCCATGGGGTTTAAACTCTTTAGCATAGTCTCTGAAATATAGTCTTTAAAGTTTGAACTACTCTTTGAAAAGGAAAATCATTCAAAACTAATCCATTTTTTCCCTCCTCCCTCAATAAAAGAAAGAAAAGATCGGGAGAAAGAGAGAAAGTGACGATGGCGAGACTTTTCAGATCTCCAAAGAGGAAGTTTTGAGGAAAATAGAGTGGCTAAATTAACTGCTCAAGATTGGTCTCTTGGGGTCTTTGGACGGATGAATACAGCTCCCTTAGGGACCTTATACCAATGCAGAGTATAAGTCCTATGCACTGTGGTAGTAGTATAACTAAGAATACACTCTAGATATGACTAATTCATGATATATTAATTCTGATGCCATAATCATTGTGCAAAGTCCGATCGTGCGTCATTTTATCCGATGATTGAACGACCTTTTTAACGTTATACTCGATGACACGTTTATTAATAAATATACCCACAAAAGCAATAATTATATTAGGCAGACTACAATATTAATAAAACCAGACACACTTAAGAGCCACAATGACGTTGCGAGAAAAATATGCAGACGTTTAACGGTCATTTGATACTCTTCATTATTGCTATTGTCGTCACTTTAATGCCTACTTTTACTACTATTTTTCATTGTTGTGGTCATCATGAGTTGGGAGTTTCATAATAGAAATATATGCAAGTATTTATAATAGTTACATTGACATTATAACAATTTATACTTCAACACTATTCTTGCAATGACAGTTAAACCCTTATAACAAATTTATATAATATACAACACAACAGCATAAATTTTATGTTCGTGTTTGAGTGCAAAATCCATTTGACGTAAATGAATGAAACGCAAAAATGTCCGGACATCAAGGCCTTTTTATGGCATTCTGGAGCCTTTTTCCGGCTAATTCTGTTTTATGTTCACCACGGCATTAAAATGCAATTAAAGCGCACCACAGTAGGATTAAATGCCCTGTCATAGGGATATTATAGACTTATAGACATGATAAAAACTGCACAATTTCCGGGAAGAACAAGGAAGCCGGAATTTGTGGTCTGTCAAATACAGGAATAAATGCAAGGTCATCATAATTATATTTTGTGCTTCGAATGAGGAAAATGAGTGATAATTACTTGGTTTTAAGTCATGTTTTGCGTATACAAGGCATATAAAATGGACCTTGGCTTGATTATAATTACAGAAAACTTTCTCTAGTGTAATGCAAATGAAAGCAGCAATCATACATGAAAAGAAACTTTTTACCGCACTTTCGATGCAGGAAGACCTTAGACAGACATCTTAAATATATATTGTAGTCTATAGCCCGGTTTTCATGTATAAATGCGATCTTCGTTGCATATCAATAGAGTCCCTGGCTCTATCGCTGAAAGGGAATCTCCTGTGGCTCATTAGCATAATATATCACCATTCTGATTGGGACGGAATTTGGACATAACAAGCCTCTCGCTCTATTATATCATCGGAGGTGGCTAGGTGCAAAATTATAATAAAACTAATATTCAATAATTGATTACGGAAAACGTATTCTCAAGTTAACCATTCCAAGAATATCTTATGCAAATAGATTGGTTAAGAATGCATTATCTCTCGCTAATTAATTAGTTATTTATGTACTCTTGTTTTTAACAAATGCATCGTTCCCAATGCATTTTTGCAGCATCAAAATAACCTTTTATTATTAGTATTGTTTTGTTATTTTCCCACACATTTTGGCAATCTACTTTCTAATTAACAGCTCTCGGTAAGATATCATGTTACTGTTTTAACGAACAAACAATTTGTCATTTTCGGTTGCCGAGAACGTGGTCTTACCGTTCAATAACGGATGAACACAGTTGTATGATGTTACCTGAATAATACATTTATGAGTATTTAATACTTATGTGCTTTGTATTCTATTTCAGACTGAGTTTATTCCTGTGACCGCGTTCATCTTTACATTGCATCTTATAATACTATTCTTCCATGTAAGTAAGACCGGAAAAGGAGATTAGGTTAATAATAGAACCGTTATATAGCGAAGCCGTATACAGAAAAAAGAACTAAAATGTACTCGCACCCTTCAATCCTTAAACACTACATATGGTGAAAAGCCATCATACTCCGGTAGCACTTTTGAGAAGAATGAATGCCTGTTTTACAATTTACACCCGACATGATTCAACGATTTTCCCCCAGGTCTACTTTATCGTGGGCGCCGTCTTCCTCTACCTAGACATGGTCCCATACCACCGACGCAGGCACAACAACAATAATAACAACAACACCGGGGGCGGCGGCAACGGTGGGATCAACGTCTACAGCAACTACAGTGCCATCAATGGGTCCGAGAGATGTGAGCTGAGAAGGGTGAGTGAATGTTTGTTGATTTGGGCTTCTTATACTATGATGTTAAATACGAAATAGAGAACAATTTAAGCAATATTATAACAGTCAAAACAGCAGCATAGAGGCCATGTTTTTACTGCAAATACCAAATAATATCTTTGTTACAATGGCATCATAGCAGGCTCTTCTTAAAGAGTTTGGCAATCGCCTCTCTATATATTTCCTTCTCTAGAAACGTCTTCTAATCTCTGCACACATTCCCGATATCAGCTCCTTTTTGCCAACCAGCGGTTCGATCGACCGCCAAGCTGCCATAATGTATGCAAATGCGCGTATTTTCAGGCCTACTTTTATCTCGCTATTATTCAGCAGAAAAAAAGCGAGCAGGGGAAGAAGAAAAATGGAAAGGCCAATAAGCGTGAAAATAAGGGTTGATAAAAAGTTCAGTAGTTTGTAGACAGAAAGCGTTGCATACAAACGGTTATGAGACATAAGTTACGGTATAAAAGGGATGAACTAATAACCTTTGCTCGCTGTATTCCATGTACTATTAGACAATAAGTACACCCCTTCTGTATACTGTATATAATCAGCAAAATAATTAGATTTTTAGTTTATGTCATTGCGGAATCTTTTTTTGCGGGCAAACGTAATAACTTGGTCATAACATCAATAGATTGTATTGTCTGCACTCGGCCCCATGGAGAATGTACTAGCAGAGACATACACGTTGCAAGTTATCATACAAAAATTACTAAAACCGCTAAATAGACAATGACTAATCCAATGGCATTACTTTATCGCTGTACCAAGGAGAACATAATAACGTAAGAGTGATAGCGCATCTCATCTCTGACCTGTACCAGCATATTTTGCCAACAATATTTTTGCATTTATGCCTTTAATTCCAATGCTCTTGTTTCTTCTTCCCAATAGATCTCGAATGCTTCCCGCAAGATGTCCGTGGCCTCGTCCACGATCCTCCTGAACAACAACCCAAAGAGCCCGAATGATGGCGACAGCGAAATTTCCTCCATCGTCAGGAGAGACTCCGCCGTTAACAACCAGGATGTCGAGGCAGCAGCGGGAGGACCGGTATTATTAGGTAAGTATGAGTTACATATACAGAATACCCTGTCAGATTGGATAATAACTTATATGGATATGCTACAAAGAGGATAGAAATGAAATACGTCTTCCCGTTTAGTGACATCTTCAGACCCTACCCCACCGTCCCAAGCTGACCTTCCATCCGAACCCGGCACCCGTCGTCAGACTTTTGTAATGGCTCGCTTAAACCAGCAACTGGAGGTCATCCATGAGGTGTCCTCTGTCTGTTGTGCTGCGTCAGAGGCAGTCTCCAGTTCACAAGACGACGAAGACGAGGAGGAGAGGTCGGTGTCACCGCCAGAGGACCAGCAGGAGAGCAGGTAAAGTTAATAAAAATGGGTGCTAAAACGTCTTGTGTTGGTATAATGATGATGTTTAATTGCAGTCTCACTCAGTCCCCCATCCACCACCACTCTGGCAAGAACAACAACAAGAGCCCTCCGCCAGCCATTCCAAATACAAAACAACCCGCTCCCTCATCCTCCTCGTTCTGGCCCCGAGCGAGGGTCGTGCTCAAGAGCCTCTCCCACGTGAAACACGTCAACAACAACGGAGGCGGAGTCAATGCCACGAATCCCGTCAGGATGAGTCAAGGTGAATGTTGTTATATATGACGAAATGACTTCAATTCATCATTAATTTTTTTGTGATGAATAATTACCGCGTTAGGAATGATGTATGTTTAAGAATAATAAAACTGTATTGCATTTCCCATCTCGTGAGAGCCCCATATGCAAGGAAGAAAAAAAGAGGTACTTTTATTGAAGTTTGAAACGTAGACACAAATATGCACCAGACATTGAAACTTGAAAGTCCAATGACCCCAGATCCCCTTTCAGAGCGAACAGAGATGTCTGAAAGTGTTGTTTCTAAGAGACAAAATACACAAAACAATTCTACCTTCCACACATAGCAACAAAGGCATGTTCAAACTTACTCTATTGCGTTGTAAACTTATTTGTTTGTGCCTAATGGCCTAATGCATTATCGTATATTTTATATTTTAAATGTCAATTAAAGTCATTTTTTAATTTAACACACTGGCTTGATAATTTATCGAAAATGAATATATCTTCTTTCAGATACACATACCCCTAGAGGAGTTCCAAAAAGTCTCAACCTTGCCAAGAATACAATTGCTGAGAATGAAGTGAAAACCAAAGAAGACGATGACGAAGAATTTAATGAAGCAGTGTGGTAGATAAATGAACTTTTCATTGCGTATTATCTGCTTAAGACGAGATTAAAATGACATTATTCGGTCCAGATTTGTTCCCAAAAGTAGAATGTAAAGCTGGGATAAGAAAAAATTAACTTTCTTACCGTAGGAATTTTCGATCCCAGTGAGCTCAGTGAAATTTTGATGTAATAACTTTGTGTACTTCTGTCAGTCGACTAAATTTTTTTACTTATGTGACCTTATACGGTTTAAAACAACGCAAAATGTTTTATACTGAACATACTTAAAGTACAAGTAGATAATTTTTACAGTATTTTCTCACTATTAAGTATATTTGACAGGCCAACAAAGTACGATTTACGTCTCTGAAATTGTAAATTATGCATTTTTCGTATCAATATTGAAATATATTACAAAACTATCAACGAAAACGAATACTGTACTTGGAGGAAAAAAATAAAAAAAAAAACTTTACGAAATAATGGTACTTTTAAGCGTTGCTAAGCATTTCAAAAACAATGACTGGCCTTTCCCGTTCATTCATTTTTCAGAGGTGTTATTGTTTTCATGCATGATTTGCAGCATTTCTTACATGTGTTGAGTAAGTGTGGAATTTTTCGGTTGTTTTCAAATCTCAAACTGACCCCGATATTTTTTTGCGCTGTAAAACACGCATCAGAATTATTGCCTGATTTCTCAGAAAAAAAGCACTGCAAAATTTCATGAATGGTCTTTGAAGATTATGTGCTCTAATTTGATCTTTAGTTTGACCTCTGAGAGCACATTCCAAGGGAATTAGGAAAGTATCCAAGGTCATCAAATATAGATAAGTTTTAGTTCAGTAATAAAAAACAGATATCGTACATAATTCTGAAACCGATAGCCATGTAGGTGCCTTTGGATGAAAATAGGTTTCGTGTAATGTGTATTATCATTCCGTTAACGCGTATAACGGTGATCCTTATTTGTCGAAAAAAACTCAAATAGTGTATTAAATGCTGTTAAACATAAATGTATATTAACGATCTAATTAGATACCGAATACTATCATATACAATTTCGAATTCCGATAAATGCACACTAAACATAAGCTATTATCACAGTTCCATTTCTTTGTCATCATCCTACAGCTTATGCGGCCTTGCCTTTGGCGCCACCCCACGACAATCATCCGCATTAAAGATCCGCCTCTTGCTCGAATTCGGCCTCTTCTTCTTCTTGTTACTCGTCCCACTCATCCTGCCACTCTCCACAGCCTGCTGCAGCCGCATGCTCTTCATCACCGCCTTCCTGCTCAGGTCCAGCTCACTGTTGAAGTACATGTCGTTCACGTAGTTGAGGAACATGTCGATCTTGTTGGGGAGCTCGCTCGTGTTGGGGTCGTACTCATCATCACTGTCAGGGCCAAAGTCATCGTCGTCAGTGTCGTCCCCGTTCTCATAGGGAGATTTGCCATGGTCGGATTTGAGAGCAGAGTCTCGGGGTGGCAGTTTGGCCGTGCCAAAGTGGAGTTTGCTCTGGAATTTGACAAACTGGACAATTTCGTATTTGTTGCCCTGTTTGCTCAGCTCCTTCTTGACAAGCTCAAATGCCTCAATGATGATGGTCAGCATGACATTGATGAGGATGAAGGAGCAAGAGATGGCAAAGCCAAAGAACATGACGGCAGCAGTTAGGGATGTTTCACGGATACCAGCAAACTTGAACTTGTTTAGCAACATGGTGAAGCAAGTCTCCAGTGTGGCAATAATGGTGTGGAACTCCAACATGTCTTTGTGAAGGATCATGTAGAACACCTGGACAAAGGCACAGTAGACAAGGAAGAAGATGGCAAGGAATCCGGACAGATCCTCCCAGCATACATTCAGTGTCAGGAGCAGGATGTTGAATCTGTTGTTGAAGCGGAGGAGTTTGACAAAGTTGATGGTGGACACAAACAGGATGAGACCAACTGCATAACCATAAAACTCATCAATCTTTCCAATGAACTGAAGCTTGATGTAGCCGTTGCCATAGGTGGTTGCAAAGGTGTCCAGGATTTCATTGGTCAATATCATTCTGTAGCCATACAGGCCCATGGCTCCAACAGAGAGTATAATTACAGCCCATTCCAGCAGAGTCCATTTCGACTTCCAGTACGTCTTCTTCTGCTCCTTCATGGCAATCAGCTGCTTATATATGAAGGACAAGATGTAGAGGACAAAGACGACTTCAGCAGTCATGAGGATCTTTCCAGATGTCCCAACATGATTGAGAAGTCTGATAACCTCAAACCTGGCATAGGGAAGTATGCCTCCACCAGGAATGAACTCAGACACCATTGTAGCAATTGTGAAAAGGTTCAGATTGACATTGTACACAGAGAACTCCAGGAATAAAGCTCTGGTATGGTTATTGACCCAGTGATCATTCTGCAGAAGCCACAAGTCGGATCTGGCATCTTTTGCAGGAGTGTTCAACTTGTAAACGTATCCTCCACCAGTGTATGAGTCCACAAAGGCACTGTACGTCAATCCATCCAAGTCCTCGGCTTTTGTATACTTAAATTCTGGCCTTTGACAAGATGGCAAATTTTGAGTCAGTGCTGTCTGCTCCTCCCATGCATTGCAGTAGTCCGCCTTGTCCTCATTAGTTATGCCGGATTCACTAGAACACTCCTGAGTGATGTTAGCTACCTTGGTGTCTACAGGGCACATGTTTGGCTTAACCCTAATCTGCCTTAGCACTGGATACCCAAGAATCCTATTTGTCTTGTCTCCAATGTATCCCCTAAGACCATAAGGAGGCACCCCATTATACCAGTTTTGAGCTCTAAGATTAGAAATCAATGCATCGTGACACCACTCCCACCAGTCATTAGATGTCACAATCTTGTCGTATCCAGGCCTATCCACAAAACTTTGCCTTATCTGGTTCTGCATCAGGAATGAGTTCCCATCCCTGTTCCCATATGAGATAACATAGACCAATGCTATAAAAATAGCATAGTGAATGAGCTCATTTACAGTTGCCCACATTTCCACCTCTTCCTTTCTTTTAGCCCTAATCTTATCCAGCTCCCTTTCATCAATGGGATAGAATGGCCCTTTATCCTTCTTCTTGGTCTTCCTGTACCATTCCGTGACACTCGCCAGCTCAGCCTTCTCCTCATCCTCGTCGATATCATCGTTATCCATATTCTTTGCCTGGCAGCAGCATGACATTGCCATTGTGATGAGCAGCATCTTGATGGGTTGGATGAACAGCATGTCAGCAAATAATGAAAATATAGTTGATGACAGCCATTGGTAGGTGAGGTCATTTCCAAATTGCAGTGCATACATCCAGACAAAGAAGAGGCCTCCTGCAATGCAGAGGATTGCCAGGAGCCAAGCCAGGATGAGGAATGGCCAGGGGAGGGTGAACCTCTCCTTTTCAGGGCGTCTCTGTATGGCATGGAATTCTTCATCCTCTTCATCCATGTCTTCAGAGTCCATCTCAGGGTTGTCGTCTTCATTGTCACTATCATACCTGAAGTATTACAAGTTACACTTTAACCTTTAGTTAACACTAATCAGTATATACCTGTTCTCCTTCTTCCACTTCTGCTTCTCAGCCTCGTTCGCCCTCGTAATCCTATTCTTCCTCAGCTTCCTCCTCCTCGACTTCCTGAAGAGGAATATCATGAGGAAGCAAGGCACGAGTGATATCAGATCAGCCAGAACTCCAATGACCACCTGCGGCACACTTATGATGAGCATTCCAAGGTGAATCCCGCTCCCGTCCATCTCAGCCTGCGTCCCATACCACATGGCGTTGACGAGCATGGCCAGGAAGAGCATGGAGAAGCTGACGGCGGTCCGCTGGCATCGGGTGAATCGGGAGCGGCGGTAGCGGAGGAAGATGGAGAACCAGAGGTGGTTCTCGCGGAGCGTCTGTTCACGGTGCCTATAAGTATATTCACATGACTAAACATCGGATAATAATGCAGCAAAGTTCTTTATACTAATGCTAATCATTTTAATTATGTAGCCAAAAAGTGTTATAGAAACATCATCTGACACTCTACTTCTCAAACAATTCTATGCCACGTTAACTTCATATTCTTATTACTATCAGTAATACGATATATTAGTTGATTTTTTATTACCTGTTGAATAGATGCCTGAATGCGTTCTTCTGCGCATGCCCCGAGCACGGGATGAGCCTCTCAATCAGTCCATCTCCCTTCTCGCACGCCAGCCACTCGTTGACGATGAACTCGTACCGCACGTTGGTCTGCATGTCCCTGATAAGGATGGCGCTGCAGTTCCAGGAGGCGTAGTCGCCGTAGCCGCTGTTGTCGTGCCAGATGCGGAGGTATCGGAGGTCGCCAAGGGGTCTACAGACGGCAAATATGTAAAGATGTTCAGAAAACAATTATAAAGTTCATGCAGCTTTGTTATACATGTGGGAAGTTACAAACTGCAGTACATATTCCTACCTTGGTGTCTTCATAACATAACTATCGACGGTTCCCCTCCTCAGCGTGTGCTTGTTCCCATTATCCACCATTCTGATCTCAGTCTCCTCCTGGTCGCCAGCAACAAACATGAACAGCTTGGAGTCACACGACGACTCCTTCCACATACCGGTGAACGTCAACACTTCGTAGATGTATTTGTCTTTGGGGTCGTTGTCTTCAAAGGATCTCGATACGAGACTCTTCTCATCACTGGAAAATGAATTAGTACAAAATTAGGTTGCATTAGAGACATAATGTATAATGCATATAATGATTATCTATACTAATAATTGAAAAAGTAATCTTAAAGAATAGTATATTGTATTGTTATCCTACCTTAGATCTTTGATCCTCGCCCATATCATTGTAATCAACAGCATTGTTAGCGAAATGATTACAAATATATAGATTGTAATGTTATCCTCGAAATCGGCATTTGCAAAAATGTACTCAAAGTCAATCTCTGTGGGCGTGATGAAGAATCCGGTTCCGAATGACGTGAGATGGTTGGATCTGCACTTGGTCATGATGTAGGTGGACGAGTCCATCTTCATGCCGTCAGCGACCCAGGCCTTGAGCTTGTCGTTGTAGTAGTAGCAGCCTTGGTTAAAGGAGAGAAAGGGATTATAGTTAAGTTAAACTTAAATATTTTGGCTAATAGAACAAAAATTACTCAGTACTTATCTTACGTTAGCAATAACAAAACGTAGTTGAGTTCATTTATTTACCTGCTGTCCAAGTCCTTAGACTGTATCCTCTAACAAACTCTGTGATCTTGTCCGTCGGAATCTCCTTCATCTGCTGGAAGTGTGTGTCGGGCAGCGGCTCAGTCAGCTTCATCACCGTGATGTACCAGCGGCCGGTCCGGTTGAGAACGCGGTCCTGCAGCAGTTTGAACGAACGGAAATCTGGAAGAAGGTAGAAAGGCTTCAGTATTAATAACAATGATCATGAAGAGAGCCGTCGTACCTCCTTCCAAGTTGTACTCCATCTCCTCGGACAGGTCGTACGCACACGCCCCGTACGAGTACGCCTTGTGCGTGGGCATCCTCTCGTAGTCGACGAGCACCACGTAGTTCTCGTTGTCGTGGTTGCCCTCCTCGTCCTCCTCGAAGATCTCGATGAAGAGCGACGAGTCCGCCTTGTCCACGGTGATCATGTGCGTCATGCTCGGCACGGTGCGGATGTTGCCGAATTTGAGCGCGTCGAAGAACACCGGCGCTGAAATATTATAATATTATTTATTGGTTACCTGACTGTATGTTACACATGTGAATTTACACTTGTAATATCTCACCTGCCAGTCCCTCCATGGTCGCATTGGTTCTCGGAATGTGAATCTCAATCCCGTGCTCATTTATGACGGTGTCATTGATATCCTTGTGCTGCACCTTGTTCACGTCCACGATCACGTTGTCGCGGTTCGTCACCTGGATGTCCAGGATCTTGGTGTCGGAGGCGAGGCGGTCACAAGTTTCGATGTTGCACTAAAGGTCAAGTACAATAGACGCTCTTATATTATTTGAAACGTTCTAAAGTTATGTAACGATATTGCTTTCTTAAAATAATATTTTCAAAGTGCCATTAATTTTTCGAATAAGGCTAAACAAAGCACACGTAAGGTTGGTAAATGTAAGCTAATAACTTACGAATATGTACGTTAAATCAATGGGTCAATGGTTAAATATATTGTATGTATACATTTTTGGGTTCCGTGAAGCGGAAACGTATGAAACGCGTCAACTTACGATTGGGTTTGTGTCGTATGTGACTGCCGCAATTCCAGCCGGTGTCTGACACTCTTTTTCAGTTATTGTCTTGTTTGCAGTCGCGTTATACACGATCTCGTACGTGATTTCGACAAGAGGTCCCAGGCACCAATTCGGAGGGAAGCGGAACTTGGGGGAGGTGTCCGGATCCTTGCCGACGACATGCCAGTCACTGAGAGCAGGGCCAGGAGTCCTGCATAGGCAACGAGTTATGAGTAATTCAGATTATGTTTCTATGATTTATATTAGGAATCAACACTCACATCTTTGTGAAGATTGAGATCTGATCCTGTTCAATGAGCACTTCTTCATTGAGCACGGATCTGCTCAGGATTGACATGGACACGACCTGGAGCATGTTCTTGATTGCCGCGCCTGCCGCACCGCCGGTTTCCTTAGCTGCGTCAATGACGCCGCCGCACTTGGCCTGTTCAGGGTCCAGAGGGATGTTCATCACAGCTGTATTCGTTACGTTATTAAATTTCGTCATGTATAAGAAACACATTATGATTTTTTGCTGCCAAATAAATTTTTATTTACTATGATAACTTAAAACTTACGATCTTGTGGCAACACAGTGTCATACTCCATCACCGAGGAATCTGCCCTGCTCAGGTCAATCGCCTTGAGCCCCGCACACAATCCCTTGCCAGTTGGCGCAGGTGCCACATAGTCCTCATAGTCAGTATCACCCATTTCACCACCTGGCAACGGAAATTATATATTAATTAATTAAATATAATAGTTTTTTATTACCCTCTCCACTTCCATCGCCATTTCCATCTTCAGCACCAGGGTCATAGTCACTGCTCATGGACGCAGTCGCCATAGTTTGCTGTAGTGTTAGTAATAGTTGACATGGTTACAAAAAGTATTATAGTTTCCGTTACCGCCAGTAGCTGTCCCATTGAACGGGTCAGGATCTCCACAGTAGGCACCATGGCAGCCGGCTCAGCAATATCAAAGTCACTGAGGGAAGCCACAATGGACTGGAAACGGAATTGATTAATGAATATTGGTTCCATTTTCCATTCATATTCTTGATACCCCCATGGCCTCGGTGGCTTTAGAAGTGAGTTCGATTCCAACGTCTGACAGCTCTGGATTGTCGTTTCCTGTCCCAACGATGGACTCGAGTGTCTTCGCCATGATCTCGGCCCCGCCAATGTCGGTCGGTTTGGCTCCGGTCGTGTCCAGGAGGGTGTCCAACGCCTGAGTTTTCATCTCACCTAGTGGTACATAATCGAATAAAGAAAATATGCCTTCAACATTGAACTAATGTCGGAGGATGCCTTTGACGGAGGCCGAAAATGCGCTATATAAGAAGAGCCTCATGAAGTTCCTTATTCTATACAAGTAGCACTCCTGGCATACTTTGACAATCAATGGACAATGGGTATGCCCATGTATAGTTTGTACCTCTATTGTTGTACCCTAAAAATCATTGCTTGTCCTATGCCACATGGACTTTGATAAAAGTACTACTGACATAGTCTAACTACTGCACTCCTTACCCTTTTGTACTGCCATATTTGAAGCCGCTTTCTCCTCACTAATGGGCTCCGAATCTGGAAGCAGATTCTCCTCCTCGATCAAGAGCTCCTCGCTGCCAGAGATGATCTCAGACTGAGCCTGGAGCACCATGAGTAGTGTGGTGGAGTCACCCTGGCCAGCCAGCTCCTCAAGCTTCTTGGGGTCAAACAGGGCTTGCATGTCCTCTGCTGGGGGAGTGGTCACCTATGAACAAGTCATAGTAAGTCTTAAAAACACCGAAAACAAGGTTAATGTGCTCACGGTAATCTCAGTGGTAATCGGGTATAGCTTAGATGCGCCCCATAAATCTTCAATGACCACCTCCATTTTGTAGACGCCGAGTTTGAGAGACAGTTTTTCAGGGTTGCCAGCGATGAAGCCGTTGTATTTGGCGAGCATATCAGGGTCGCTACCGTCAACTCGGACTGAAAGGTTATGTATATTAAATTAGAACGAGGGGGCCGTGGTAGCCATATTGACAAGTCGCTTGACTCAGACTCAGAAGGTTGTGGGTTTGAGTCCCCCCTGCGGCATATGATGAAAAATTGAATTTGGCGTACTAGTGAATGAGCCAAAAGGTAGTGTCCAGAAATATACAATAAGGGATCACAATAATGTATATATATTTTTTAAATTATAACGGCTAAAACAGCATTGTTGCCCACCTGACAATTTATAATTCTTAATGCCAATCTCCTCTGGATCTTCCCATCCCTCGCAGTGAAAGAAGAATTCGGTGACGAGCGTGACGCCCTCTGTCGGATCCACCACGCATTTGCCGGGCACAGGCGGCTTGTTGATCTTGAAGTAGAGCTGAGTCACGCCCTTCACTTCGTCTCCGTTCATGGCTTCCAGGGCGATTGTGAACGACTCGGCCACCTGGAGGGTAAGAGTTGTGATGTTCTTATAGCTTATAATGACTAGATTTGTCTCACATTGAGTATACTTTCGCCATTATCGTGAGTGCCAAAGAACGCAGCTGCCAGTGCCACCTCCTGCACCTCACTGCCTCCCAGGAAGTGCTTCGCAGCTGCGTCAGGATCGATTTCATTGAGATCTTGATCGAGCAGCGACCATTTGTAGGTCATCGGAGTGACGCAATTGGATCCGGCCTCAGGCGAGCATTCGGCGACGAGGCCGAGGCGGGACGTCGGATTCACGTTGAAGATGCCGTCACCGTCGACAAAGCAGAGGTCTGCATTCGAGCATCTAAAGAGATAAAAAAGTCCTTTCAGGGATGACATTTTCTTTGATCATATAAATGTATAGTACTTGATCTTCATAATGGGTGGAACTCCCTTCTCAATCTTCAGCTGAATGGTTGAGACTGACACTCTGATGTCCTTTCGGACCTCCAGCCTCAGGTCGTAAAGCTGGTCTGTCAACTCAAAGCCGAGAGTCTCCACATTAAGGATGCCGGTGTCGCCAATGTCAATCGCACCTGGACGCAGTATATTACAGATCATTGGTTAAAATATGCTATTTTTGTTAAACGCACCAACTCCCGTTCCGAAGCAGCCGCCCAGCCCCTCCGATAATGACCTGTTCTGGAGCACCTTTGCCGGGGCTGAGAAATCGTACGTGACGCCGTCATCCTCAAACACCCACGATTCCTCCTCCTTCTTGCAGAACATGCGGAACTCCATTCCATCAGTCTGAGCAAAATATATTATTTCTAAGCCTCATTATTTTTTCTTAATGACGTACTCCATCCTCTGGGAAATCTGGATCCGTCGAGTACAAATACGGCTCAAAGATCACCAGCTGATTCTTGCCCCTCGTAATGAAGCTCATGACGCCGTCCACCAGCCGGGCCACGAGCGGCGTCGGCAATATCTCGAAATACGTGAACGCGTCCTTCTCAAACGGGAGAATCCTCGTCATGATGGGGTCGGTGTCGTCCTTGTCCCACATCCGCGAGAAGAAGCGGAGTTTGTAGAGGCCGTAGTAGAGGCTGCGCGGCGGGATGACGAGGGTGGCCTTGTCGATGGTCTCGATGACGGCCACGTCGGTGATGTCGAGGGATTCCACAGTCTCAGCGCCAGATTCAATGTTTACAGTGACCATCTCGATTTGCCACTTTTTCCTGGAAGAATTTTAAGGTTATAAGTCGCTGAACATGTCTAGAATGAATCAATATTACTTGGCACTCGCATGGTACCTACTTTACTGATGTGTCCTGTTTATAAGAATTACATACTCAAGCAACTGCTCATTTCACTTACTTTGTATTGAGCACCCCCGAGCAGTTCAACGAGGCATGCGTGCTGACCTCAATCTGATCGACCCTCTTGTACTGGATGGGCTCCAGGTTCTTGGTGGAGTTGAACGGGATGGTGACGGTGGGCGGCTTGCACGGCGCGCTCGTGATGATGGTCATGAAGTCGTCCGTGATGGAGCCGTTCGTCACAAAGTTGGACGCGGACGCGGAGACGTTGAAGATGCCAAAGAAGCTGGAAGGAGAAGGAGTTTAATAGATTACTTCATATATTACTCACAACATGAAGTGGCAGCTGATTCTCACTTGTAAGTATGTGAGATCACCATTGGTGTGGTCACATCTGTTCCAGTCACATAATCAATCTCCGGCTGCCACTCAGCGCAATAGAACTCATCTCCGTACGCTTCCACAATGCCATCCATCCAATCCATGACAACACACGTTCCAGCTCCAATGGACTCAAACTCCAGGTCGAACCACTTCTCCTCACCAATGCTGGTCAGCTCCCTGTCATTGATGACAAGGCCCTTTACCTGACCAACCATCTCGAAGAGCATGACATAGTCTGGGGCTTCTTCCCGGTTGTTCTTGGCAATGGCGGACACGTTATGCCAACCCTCCTGTTGATATTATACGGCTATTACGTGCTTATCATCAGTTTATTAAGTTATTAATTATTACGTCTGGGAATGGAATGCTGACTCTGTAGTTCTTGGCGTTGAAGATATCAGGGACGACATATGTGTGGATGAGTTCATTAGTGTCACCAGTCTTGTTCCAGAACTCAATCTCCTCAATGGTACCTATTTTAAGGAATAATAAGACATCTATTAAGACAACTTAATGAGTTCTAATTACCCTGGTCATAATCAAAGAAGAATGTGACATTCCTGTTCTTTGGCAGCTGGTTCATGTCAGGTCCGAGGGGTTCTCTGGGCTCGTCCACCTCCTGGTCCATTCCATTGGGGACATATTTGGGGAACGCTTGGAAGTTGACAATACGACTGTAGATCACAACCTAATCCAGAGCAAAACATCATTAATACACATAACACTCACATAAGTCCGTTATTCTGTACCTCCTTTACAAGCTCCTGATACGAAACATGATTCTCCATCCGACACGTGATGTTATAGATCCCATTCTGCACATACTGATGATAGACAATGTTTCTGTCCGTCAGGTTCATCAGCTCCATTTGGGGCTCCTCTGCGGTGTCGTCGCCCCAGTCACAGGTCATGTGCGGTTCTGTGGGCAGGTGGATTCCAGCATCTTGGACCCAGGTGAGATTGTAGACTGAAAGAAATTAAATACATTGTAAGTGGATAATTGTCTAAAGGAATAAATTACTATACTGTTACCTCCGTCCTGCGCAATCCACTGTTCGTCCCCCTCCAGCGTCCACCCCTCCACCTTATACTCGACGTTAATGTCCCTGCTCACGTTGTGCGCGTACTTGACGCTGCCGTAGATCAGCTCGCTGTGGCGGTTCCAGGCGGTCACGTTCACCGTGTACACGCCGTGGTCATCGTAGCTGATTGTGAACTCGGCCTCACGGGGATCTGAGAATATACCTAATATAGTAGAATTCACCCTAACGTTACGGACCTTACCGTCAGCACTCTCAGACGAGTGATTGAGCGTCTGCTGATGCTCCGTCTCATTCATGCCGTAGTGGTCGACCACGTAGTAGACGGGGTCGCCCTCGTCCGTCTTGGCCGTCAACGTGACCTCCTCGCCCACGGCCACGTAGAAGAGGTCGTCGAGGTCCCACTCGGGGAGTTGCACCGTGTCATGGGCCTGGTACAGGGCTTCCAGCTCCACGATGGGTTTTTGGCAGAAGACCGTGTTGTTGTTCTAATTAGAATGACAATTGAGGTGCCTGAAAATAGCAATAAAATCCTAATCTAACCAGATGTGTCCTGTCAGCCTCCGTGCTGACAACAACGCTATCGACGAGAATATCGACCTCGAGGTTGTCCGTGACCTTATCACAGACGTGCTCCACGTCAATGTAGTTGAGCTCACTGAGGGTGGCCCTGGCCATGTACTTGAAGTTGGTGTCATAGGTGATATCGGTACCTTCCACGACAGAGTCGCCGGGAGTGCCCGTGTCGGTGGTAACGTCACTAGAATTGGTAAAGGTGTAAGAAAGCATCAAATTATAGGGGAAAATATGCTGTTCTTTAATAACGGTCTACTGTAGGTACAGTATAATAACTTAAAGAACTCACTATCGTGGCAGATATTGTCCGTATACAGCGAGATAATCTCCCGGATAGATTATAAGCGGACTCTTCTTGTAGGCTTCGAGGTCGGTGAGGATCACATGAAAGTGGAAATAGTCCTCAGTGCCAACTTCGGCCGTGGCTACGGCATCTGCGTTAAGAATGGTAAAGGAACTGACAGGGGCGACTTCTACCGGACGAACTAAAAAGGTGGAGGAAATTATGCAAACTGTTCCTTTTTTCATATTAGCGGGTTAATCTGTTTCTCACCTCTACTCCCCTCGGCCTTGCACGACTCCGCGGTCGTGCTACAATCCGACGGCGCGCACATTCGCAGGAACGAGCTGAAGAGATCGTCGTCATTGAGGCAGGTCGTGGTCGCCGTGCTGATGATGGAGTTGCCCAGGAGAAGGTCGCCCTCAGCATCGGCACCCGTGGGGTCCACTTCGCAGTAGCCAGTTTGGGGAGTGTAGACAGTGCCAGTAGGGCAGACTGGGCGGAAGACCTATAGAGAGCAAGTTAGATATCGAGTGTGGCTCCTTTTAATAATAGTACCTCTAATTTGATGTCTGCGGCCTTCTGCGACAAGACTTCGATTTCAAATACTGTCGACGGGGTGTCCACATTCATTTCGAGGAGAATATACTTGCCCCCGTCGTCATGAGGTAGAAGCATGGGGGACTGGAAGTGGGGAGGATTGGTGCCAACAGAGCTGTACCCAGGGGCTGAACCAGGAAAGAAAGATTAAACTGGATACAGGTATGTCTTGTAGACTTGCAGATATCAACATTGATTTGAACTAATACTACACATTGTGGCTATCTAAATATATAATTGTTTATAAAGTTCGTCAGTGAAACTTATTTACTTACGTGGGAAATTGTTAAACGACTTTAAATCCTCCCCAAACTTCGCCTGGTAATAATCCGTCTCCGGTTGTGTGTCCCCGCCGGCAAAAGCGAATGAGCAAGAGAACGGCTTGGTCATGACTTCCGCCACGGGAGGGCACGCCACGGAGATTGGGTACGCAATGTGCGACCGGGTGATCTTGGTGCTCGTGATGAACACTTGAGTCGAGTCCTTGCTCACACCGATAGCTAAAGAAGATTGTCATTAATTGATGTCCTAATTCCTTTTTAAATTAACTTACACGTTAGCAAGGTGGTCCCCATTTTTGACGGTAGAAAGTCTCCGGCATCACATGCTGCAACGGACAGGTTTCAATATTACGGATATAATGCGCGTTATCAACACAAACCTCCTCCTGTTTTATAGTCCGTTATGGACAGGTCATTTTTATTTTCCAAGCAAGGCTGAGTGGCGCCTGGCAGGTCGATGGGCGATTCGAGGTCGTAGGCTCGGTACATCCGGATCCAGAGGCCGCCGACGCCGACATCAAGAGCATCAAGATCAACCGTGCTGTCAACATCCTAAAAGAGGGAGATATATTGGATACCGACATGCATAGGGTATTTAATGTAGTTGTTCGCTACATAAAATCGTTCAAGTAATCTCTCCATTATGTTTCTTACATCTTGCGACCACGTCGGTTCGAATTTCTTCATCTTCGCTCCTGAAGCTTCGTAAGCAGTGAATCTGCCCTTGGTGCCCTCGCAACCCTGGGAGACGCTGACATCGCCGCAGGCAGGCGTGGCGCAGTACTTCTCGGCGTCGGCAGTTTCCAGATCTATATTGATACAAGACCTCGAGGGTTATCAATCCTCTATTTTGTACGTATTTCTCCTATCCCTTACTGGTGGTATTCCCTCCGCACAAGCACACATTCCCTTGCGTAATGGCGGCCGCCTCGATATTCGGATCGCCCAGATCGCCGCACGCAGCCATGCAGTTGTCAGGGTTGACCATGTAGTGCGCCAGTCCAGGGGTCATCCAGAAGGAGCCGCCAGCGGACTTTTCGCGCACGCATGTTCCAACAATATCTAACACTAATGGGGAGAGTAAGGTCCGTGAGTCTTTCATTAATCATAACAACTAATTAAAGTTTCGCTTACCAACGCTTCCTAATGCTTCTTTGGAAGCAAGGAGAACTCCCAGAAGAAGAATTATCTGCAATAAGAAGATTATATTTATTTATACTCTATTAACTGATATACTTTTACTATGAAGATTCAGAAGCAATTTGAGAACACTTGTTCTTACCCAATTTATTTTTGCCACTATTTAGGCCCTTTTTATGTAAAATCTAGTGTGAATCAAAATTGGTGCCCTGGCGAATACAATACTAATATTTTTTTTTATAATTTCTTACCATATTCCTGTAATATATATTCGGCCCCATGGCCTCGGTAAACTTAGTCTTCTCCCTTTTTATATTATTATCTCCATACAATTATGTCTTTTCACGTTAAGGCCATCCAAAGCCTCTTTCAATAACTGACCAATCTCCCCCACTTACAGACCGAATACCAAAAATCACTATTATTCTCCGTGTAACTATAGATCCCTCTCGGTGCAAAGTGAAATAATCAATTTACCCACAAAAGTTTTGAACGAATGCACAAACTAATCAATGGTGAACAGAGCGGTCAGTATAGCAACGGGACTGTAAACATTGAGAGTTATGCTTGGGACGATTAATTCATATTTTGAGTGACCGTAAGAGGCCACACTCGTTTTTACATGAGTAGGTATCAATTATTAAAAAGGATTTGGGTAGCACTGCATGAAGTTAAAGATTAGCCACTAATACTGTCTAAACTCTAAACATAATTATACGAGTATAGTTGAGTTACATATCAAATTACAAAAGGGCTATTAATTCAATACTTTGTAATGTTCTAGGTAGTAGATATCTGCTTTTTGTCCTATATTTCTTAATACCTTAGTTGAATATTATTGTACTGAGTTACGCATTAAGCCGTCCTTCTTTTTAAAAATATTTTCTAGTGATCCCTTATTGTATATTTTTGGGCACTACCTTTTGGTTCATTCACTAGACCGCCGTGATCGCAATTTTTCATCATTATGCCGCTGGGGGGATTCAAACCTGCAACCTTCTGGGCCACAGGATCGAGCGACTTGCGACCAAGGCTACCACGTCCCCCCTCGTCCTTCTATATTTTATAGAATATGTAGATTTAAATATGTAAATTATGTGGTAAATACCAAGATTGTCCATGATTTTATTATTTTATAAATGGAACAGTTTCGTTGCAGGCTTACAGCAGAGTGAGTAATATTTTATACTTATTATGTACAGTCACTAAGCAACAGTTTGCTTACTTGTTTTTGTATAAGAAAAAAAAAAAAAATTTTGAGTAACAAAACAGAGCAAGGGATTTATAGTATGTGAGTGAATAACAACAATTAGACATTGGAATAGAAAAGGTCATAAGCAACACATTAGTATATGGACGATGTTTCTGGGCGCTGCAATGAGTAGACTACACATGAAAGTTCATTCTTTAAGGTTAAAATCTATTAAGTCATTCACAGTTCCAAGTTTAAGCTTACAATGGTTGACTTTTACTTTCTTTCTCCTTTCTTTCTCTCTTTCTTTCTGAGTTACAGCTTTCTTCTCTCAGTCTTCTCGGTACTCAGGGACTCTTGGCTTGCATAGGACCACCTAAATGGGCATTCATCCCTCAGCTGCTTTGCAGCTTTGCCCCATAGACGGTAATAATAACGTTGTTATTACTAAGTCTATGCTTTGCCCTTGCAGCAGCTCCTCCTAAGAGAAGAACTCAGCTGAGCTCCACTCTCAGCTTTCACTAGGAGAGACAATCGGCTCCCAGTTTTGGCGGGAAAACGGGAAAAATGACGGACCAAATGAACTGAACAGTATAAACGGAGCAGAGTCTTGGGTGCCAAAAATATCATTTTTCAATAAAATACAACGTTGATTTCCGAAAAATCGGCCTTATTTTATTTGGGGGAGATCTCCCTATGTTCATGCATGTTCATTAGTAATATAAAAAGCTGAGCATAGGTGAAATGAATCATATGCATTGCACTGTTATGATAAGATTCAACCCAAAGTTGAAATAACTTGACATTTATTGCGTTCTGTTTAACATTGAATTTATTGTATGAATATCCTCAGAATATAAAAATGAAATATATCACTGTGTTTACATCAATATTATTTGACAGTTACATATAATTATAATGTTTTAGCATTCACAGAATGCACTTTTACTTTTAAAAACTCATTAAACACTCTTTAGTTGTTATAAGTACATAATTAATAATATTTTCTGAAAAATTAGTCGTAAACAAAAGATCTGCATAAGTGGTAACTTATACAGAGCTGTGATTGAAACCATTATGTAACAATATATAAACATTTAATGAGTAAAAGTAGCACATGCTGACAAACCAATTTGTAAATAACTTTGCAAATGCTAATGATACTTGTTATATTAAAGTATGAGAGTATTACGTTCAATAAAATTTCACATAAATAGATTTTGTTATTGGAAGCTAATAGTAGCGCATATTACATATTTTGAATAATGTTTATTACTAGATGCCGACAAAATATATGCATAATTAAATAAAAACTGTTTTGTCAGCATTTAATAATAATTTCGATTTTTTTAATAAGAAATATTAGCTTCCAATAAAACGATTAATATTATACCAATTGGTTTTCTGGGATCTAATAATTCAAGTAATATACTCAGTCACTTAAACTACTAGATCCCGGCAAATCCATTAACATGGCCAATAATTCTAGCATGAAATCTGCGCGTAATCTAGACTGAACCCGACAATTCCTCCCGGGAATCCATTCACCTCGTTGGTGTTCTGCGCCCCAGGGTGAAGGTCAGACTCCTCGTCGCCGTCCGTGTAGAACGCAATGTTGAACGGGATCGTCTGGGCTGCATGAACAGAATAATGTTAGCGAGAGGCGACATCATGTGATCATTCTTCTACTTACTGCAAACAGAGATGTTCCGGTCTGCAATCGTTGGGTCGTAAGTGATGGCGGTGGTGATCTTCTCAATGGTGTTGAACACCCGGCCGCAGATCTTGCCCGCGGCGGACGCCCTCACCGTCGTCAGGTCGATGTTGTTGGCGTTGGGCTGGCCGTCGACGTTGAAGCCGCCCGGGACCTGTGAAGGTTTAACTTTCTTTATAAAGGCATATAGCGCATAAGAGTACTGTAACGAGTTTAATGCTGCAACTCTGAAGACATAATGTACGTTTTAGTTTAATACGGAAGATCTGTTTCTTACGTAAAGATAATCCGTGGAGCACTTTGTTTCAATTGCTGAGGTTGTTGTTGCAGCAGCGGCGACACTGTCGGAAGAAACAAGTATATTAAGTAAATACATATTATACACTTTCTTCCACAAGTTACGTTTGTATGTCGAAAGTATTCTCGTTATTTAAACATGGTTAAATGTTATTAGCTCTAGTTCTATGTTCTATAATTAGTCAGTTTTTACCTCAGTCCGAACGAATCCTGCATACTAGCTGTAGCCCCAGCCGACCGGATGGTGGGCGTGTAACAAATAGCACAGCGGTTGGCCTCTCGGCGGAAGCAAGCCGAGTAGTCCTGATTCGAGAGGTGAGTCGCTACAAGGAATAATAATTTAAGACACATTCATACAGCTACGTCTTCAGCCAACTTGTTAAAAATGAAAACATTGGCCTTACCTGATGCCCCAACGGTGCCCGAGGAATCAAAAGCGAAACTGCAATAATCATATAAGTTAAGCAAATCTAAAAATGTATTTAAGCTAATTACTTACCTCTTGACGGTTCCGGTGCTGCCCGTGAAATATTGAAGGCATCCTGCAGGACCTGTAATACACACATTAAGTTACTTTTAATATTTTTGAGCATTAAACATTAAACCCTGTTTAGTTTATCCGGCCCTTTGCTCACCTGCCATCGTGTCTCCACAATTGTACTGAGTAGCCTTAATATCCCATGATCTGAAAATTTGGTTCTAATTATTACAGCTATATGTAAATATCGGTATAAAAATAAAAATATACCTTGAAGTTGATGTTGATGATGCGAGTGAAAACGAAGCTTTGACGCAACCACCGGAGCCAACGTCAAGAACCACTAAAATTGGGGAAATATTGTAGCTCTTCTGCACGGTTGTGTATATTATAACTTCATTTCACTCATCAAGTCTAGTTTAAACACCAATTATGCCCCTGAACAACTCACTGTGCTGGCCCGAGTTCTCCCCGCAAATAACGGGCGACCCACTGTGCCCCGGTGCAGCGACTGAGAACTTATCCTCGAGGCAATCCCCGATGCCGGCGCTGTTGGTTGTTGAGGCCATGCCGATAGACGCGGTCACGGGGCCGTTGATGGTGAACGACTGGTGGAACACAGAAAATTAACATATACAATAGCTATTTGGCAGAGCGTCAGGCACGTGAACTGTATATTCTTTTACTTTTATCTTTAAATTAGAAATAAAAATTATGAGAATTCGCCTTGTCATTGCTAAATCGGTGTTTTTATACTCACGCTAAAATCCAGTCTGATTCTGCACACATCCGCTGAGCTTCTGCAGATCGTATAGCAGCAGCTGCCTGCGGTCGTTGTTGAGCTGGTCTGGACCATGTAAGAGTTGTTCTGGCTCGTCATGCCGCCGCAGGACAGGGTGACTAAACAGAAACCAGTACATACTTCACAATTGTAGCAAAAAGGATAAAAGTTGATAGCCACAGTAAATTACTCTGTAGATATACCTCTGAATACGTGCATATAGAAACTAAAGTGCATGGTAAGTAATATTTATTGTAAAAATAATAATAATTTACGAAAAAGAACATGTGTATTTTACTTACAGATGCAACATACACCAAAACCTTCCGCGCAGGATCCAGAACTTGTCCCTCCTGAAAATAGTTTTATAAAGAAATGTCCATCATTTATCAGACATTAATGTAATCTACCTTTATCCGAGCACTCATCAGCTAGGTAGAGAAGAAAACATTATTATATTTTCACCATTAGATTATTGCTCAATGGCATACTTACATGTAAAGCATGTTCCATTTCTGCCAGCTGTACTTGAAGCACAAACATCATTCTAAAATGAGAGGGGAAACACATATTTTACGACTTTAATCATTATGGATAAATTTCGGTGTTACTTTACCGGGAATTGAACAACTTGAAAGATGGACAGCGCTGTAACAAAAAAATAGAACTTACGAATTTGGGCTAAATTGGGCTAAATGATGTGGAGTGAATATACTTTTAATGTAGGTAGAGAAATGGTGAAAAGATGTTTAGAGAGCCAAAATTACAATTTGAAATTACTTGCATAGTAAACTTATAAATCTGTCACAAGTACCAAGTCAAAAGTACTGTTTATCACCCTGAAGCTCACGAAATATGTCGTATATGACTATCAAGTAATTAAACACGCATAAACTTGGTTCATTTTTATATCTATACATTTGATATCCAAGCCACGGGAAACCCATAGGTTTATAGGTCAAATACCAACAAGACTATTTTAGCATTAGGGCCTGCTGGGAATCGGTACATAACCCGAAGCAGGATTTATATAAATTAGATTTTTAGAAATGCCGGCTCGGGGAAAACGGGAGTAATGGTCTACATTTACCACATAAATTTGCACGGAATACCAAAGATACCCGCCCGTGTCCGATCCCCCAGCTAACGCTTTTCTGCACTATGAGCAGAGAGTTAGACGTTTAGAGGGCACTTGCTACGCACCCAAATACATTTCGAAATTGCAGACATTTCAGTGCATATTGTGGGCATGCTTTAGGCCTATTTAGTAAGATAACTAGACCTAAATTAAGTACCCAAATAAATTGTGTAATTGTAAATATTCTTATAAATTATCCACAAAGAGGGTAGTAAGACAACATCAAATAATGTCAAAATTATATATATATATATATATATATATATATATATATATATATATATATATATATATATATATATATATATATAT
>LR138977.1:0-14018 GCA_900659605.1 Tisbe holothuriae | reverse complement strand
AAAAAAAATAAATATATATATATATATATATATATATATATATATATATATATATATATATATATATATATATATATGAATTGAGTATAGACAAATTTCAGTCTCTAAAAATCATGGAAAGCAGGCAAAATGTTTCAACAATAACATACATTTTCAATTCTACTCATACTCAAAATGTTATGTTAATTAAGACTAATATAATGCTATCTTTATTTTCCAGACGCCGTACCCTTAAGAACCGCGGCTACGCAGCCAGCTGCCGAATCAAACGCCTCGAACAGAAGGGAGATCTGGAGCACGAGAAGGGAAAGGAATATGAAGACCTCGATCACGTGCAGGTAAACTTAAAATTGTCCAATATATATTAAGTAACCCTCAAAATATATTTGCAAGTATGTTTTTGTATGCATTTTTTGTCATTTCTCTGTCGGGAGTTTTATCAATATATCCGAGCAATCTATGGGACAAAGAATATTTTTTATGTTTTGACTCAGTGTCCAGCTATCACAGGCATATGCCGCAGAGCAATATTTTTCTAAGTTTCATATAATAATTATTTCCGCGGCAAAAATGCGACAAGTTGCTAGTCTGGGAGGCCTCTTATATCCATAAAATTGCAGGAGGTTTTATCAGGACATGTGACTTCTGATTTCTAAGTAAAATGTTCAAGTTTTAATATCAGAACTTGGACATTGAGATAACATTTTGCAATCAAGGTCTAGCTTGTATTTCATTACAGTCTGTACTTGCTTGTTTGTGCAGTTATTAACAATTTTGCAAACAATGTTGAGTGTACTTTGATTTGCAAGGTGATAAAAGTTGGACTATAATTCTTTCATAAGCACTTCAGGGATGAAGATTAACCAATAATACCCATGTAAGATCTCTTAATTATAATTACCTCATTCCCAGTTGTGAAATCATGAAAAATTGCTAACACATTGTAACAGTGGATATAGTGCAATATATGAAATACAATCTTGTATTAGCATATCATTTATAAATGTAGCTGATAAGCAATTAGGCTTAAAGTGTCAACCCTACTCCATATAAATATTGATCCCATTTTCCCTCTCATTTTAGGAGGACATCACTCGCATGAGAGACGAAGTCGAGGGTTTGCATCGCAAGTACGAGGCTCTCAGAAGATTTGCAAGCCAGAAGAAGATGAGGCTTCCAATGGAATTTGAACAGTATTGAACGGGATTGGACAGTATTGTATAGTATTGAACATTATTGTATAGTATTGAACAGTATTGAACGCATAAAATGTGTAGAAGAAGATTGAGCTGAGCACCTTGTTTTCCCCCTGTTAACCCGACTCAACATTGTGATAAGATGTGATATATTGTCTGCCAATTTGATTTGGGTTAATGGTCGGAACTTGGATGTGATACACCACTTATATTGTCTTGTACTCTAATAAAATATATCATTTATAATTATACATAAGATTGACATGAATGTGAAATAAAATTGACATTATAAACCTGGACATACAATCAGAAGGAAGCATTTAATTTTAAGCACCAATATAAAATTTAATGGCAAATTTTGTTGTTCTACTGGCATTACATTATATTATAAAAGCAAGTAAGTTCTTGATCTGACACTAATTTATATAAAATATGACACATGTCCCAACTATTTCTAGCCTTATTACATATTGCCTATAACATGACTGCATAGTAAATTAAATTCTCAAATATTCACTTGTTTGCTTCTCTTCCTCTCCTCTCTTCTCACCATCTCATGATACCAGAGATGATCGTTTGGAAACGCTCCCGGTTTGTATCCGTAGTCGACAAGGACTTCATCGCCAGCATTGAGATCTCTGGTGGCGACCAGAGCCACAATGAGTCCGAAGCGAGGGTGGTCGAATTCGCTGAATTGAGCGTTGTCCAGGCCGAGGACGGCACAGTTGGCTGGAATCGATTCAGTATTAATATATCACCACTGTGTACAACATTTATTGGTATTTACAGTTTTGCGAATTAAATACATTTAGTACACTTCAACAATAGAATCTTGAGATTTTTTGCTAGGCTTCTTTAAGTACAATTTTGGTTAAGTACTCGCAAACTGTATGTATGCTTCGTAAGTTCACTGCAGCAGCTCTCCATTGCCATAATTAACTCTGCTAAACTCAATTATGATGTACTCAACTCTACTGTAACAAATTCTTCATACCTTTATGTCCGCTTGTCGCCGAGTACTTGTCCCTTCCAGCGACATCTGGCGGCACGCTGAGGAACAAGTTGAGGTCCTTTAACCGAATGTCGTACATGCTGCACGACCGGCGGACAGCATCGGACAGGCTTTCGTTGTAGTGGCAGTGTTCATGGTAGAGCTGAAGAGGAAGTAAATCATGTTTAAATGCTTTTTTAGCAGTATTAGGTTTGGTTAAATTATATGTATAATAGTCGCCAAACTTATTTCCTTTTTTCATACAGGATAAGAAATGGAAAATGGCAATAAACTACAGTACTGTAGTACCAATAATAATGCTTACATCGATTTCCTCCTGACTGTTGTACTTGTATGCTGAGTACACCGCCACTGGCTCCCCTTCCTTCACGTCCCTCAGCATGAACAAGCCGTCGCCGCTGTTGGGGATGCCAGAGTCACGGACCTGGCTCGTCTTGGCCTCCCAGGGGTCCCTCAGGTGGGGGTTGTTGCCAAAGGACTCGTTGGATGGTGGGTCATAGCTGAAAAGAAAAGCAGGCTGGTGAATGTTCCAATGCATCACAAATAGGGAATGTTCCAAGAGAGGCAGTGATGAAATTTCAAAGGGTTCTAGAGTTCTTGTAGTAGAGTGTTGAGGCACTAGAAAGATATATTTGGGGCATTGTTGCATCACATGCCTGGATAGATGTAATAGTTGCAGTTCCGGAGCCATTATGACCTTGTTGATGAGCTAATACACTAATAATAATGCTCACTTGAAAACCAGATGCTTCTTTTCCTCCACTATCTCCACCACAGGTTCCATCATAGCACTCCCACTAATACACCTTGCTCCCACCACCTTCCCCTCCACAGCGGCCACCATCTTGCCACTGTCATCAAAGTCTCCAACCAGAGCAGTCTCCATGTCCGGATAGATGTAGAGCGAGTGGCTGGAGTTCCGGAAGAGGTGTCCGGAGCCAATCCGGCCTTGCCAGGTGGGGAGAGTGGTTTGACCATTTGGGTGGGAAGAGACATGGCCAAGGCCTGGGAAACCCACTCTGCAACCAATTGATATTCAAACTAAGACTTTGTATGTAAATAACTACAAAATATGGGTACTGAATATGAACAAGTTCAGCTAATTAAACCTACAATATAAAGGGTCAACTTACTCCTTTTTGCTCCATTGATGCAGCTCCTGCTCCATCGGTACTCTGCCCATGACGACAAATAGTGAATTTGGAACGCCATTCCGGAATCTAGTGTTGACGAATCTGTTGTCAGAGGTTGAGAACAGGGTGGGGCCGTGTAATAAACCGGTTTTGGGAAGGATATAACTCTGAAAATGTATCAATATTTATAATATTCCTGTTGCTGTGTTGCATCTTATTAACTTTAAATTTGACAACTGGCATACAATCAAGATAATAGAACCTGTATTAATTATATGGCAGATTCTGTACCAATAGGAAGCCTTTTAGTATGTTTAAAATGGCTTGCTTACCTGAATACTCTTAATCCTCCACTCATGGCCTTTCATCGGTTGCTCAATGTGAAATTTTATCTCCACTGGCCCACCCAACGTGCCTGGTTTCAGTTGCAGGGATGACCTCAAGGGAACAATGTCCGCTAATGTTTCCTCTCCATCTATCAATGATACGATGTACGTCTGCTTCTCAACAAGGTTGAGTATAGATAAGAACGGTGGTGTATTATCCTAAATGAGGGATATGATTTACTAAAAAGTGTCAAATATAGTGTTGCTAGTTTTTCATTTGCTGATTTAATGACTGTAAAAAAATGTTCTGAATTACTCAAATACATGTAAATTAAATATTGCTACAGTACAAGGGGTGCCCCCAGGGAAAACATTTTTTCCCTTTTCCCCCGCGCTCACTTCAAAGAGTAAAATGTCTCATAAGACTTAGTGTCTCATAAGTCCTTACAGACTCAGCTTTCAGGCAGCTCTTGCTGAAGTCTTTTGTCTCTTATATTAAACTTGCTACAGGATACTGCATTACCAACCTTTATCACCCCAGCATAATCCCCAATGGTTAACAATACATCCTCCTCAAGACTAAACAACCCTTTCGTCCATTCTTTCAGCTGCACCCTGTAATCCGAATCCGGATCAACACGGCAACTCTGTTGAGACTCTTCAGTGTTAAACAGCTTCTCATGCTTGGTTGAGTAGACGTATTTGCCGGTGGTCTCGAGTGGGGAAATGAGGTCCAATGGGCAGGATGTGGCAAATAAATGGGACAGGGGTTGGATTGGCTGGGCGTCCATGTAGAGGTGCCATGATGGGAAGTGATGGCCAGCAACCTGAAGAAAATATGAGTAAATTACTAGAATATTTTTACTAGAATTTCATTTGGTGTTGCATGTGTTACACAACTTACTTACATTTCAAGGGCAGTAATGAAATATTAAAATGGGAATATTTTTGTATTGTACTATTAATTAAAACATTAATATGATATTTTAGAGACACATCAACCTGTTTTACTAATTAGATATGATATTTTGCAGTAATTTTTTGTATTAGTAGCCCTGGTCTACAAACAGCAAAAAGTTATTAAAAATCTACTCTCATTTGATACCCTTGAAAGCTCTTTTGTTGTATAGCATTTTGGCGATATATTTCAGCTAAATAAGAACAATTCTTACCTTTATTTGCTCCGGATTACTTTCCTCCACAACAGCTCTTTCAAGGACTTGATAAGCGTTCTCCATGTGTTCATTTGGAGCGTCACATGACCAAATAAATTGCTTCTTGTCTGGAAAGTGTTCCCATTTGTGGCCAACGAATCTTCCGTTGACAATACGGCCAAAGATTTGGGGCGGATGATCATTCTGAAGACAAGGAAAAAGGAATTCCTTTAATTATTCAGAATTTCGATTACACATTTACCAATATTAACGAGAGACATAATATACAAGTAACTATATGAGATACTCCATAGGCATAATAATGATAATATGATGTCCTTAGCTACTCATTTGTTTTCATTATGAATAGTTTTGTACGAGCGTAGATACAAATACTCAAATTTGATCAAATTTAAATTTTCTAATTAGCCAAAGCAAATAACAACTGTATATCAAACACGAGTATATAATAGTAAACAATTTTACTCGTTTTCAACCCCAATTTTTGAGTCCAATTGTCACTTAAACCGTGTTTAGATACCTGATAGACCACAGCTGGCCCATGAATCTGGCCATCCACCAACACAGCCACCATCACCACTCCCTTTCCAATGGACAACCTCACAACCCTCCCACCCTCAAGATACTCAACCTTAGACACCTTCAACCCAAAAATCTCCCTCACTTTAAGACACTTTTCACCACTTTTATCCCGGATGAAACCACTGTCAACAGCCTTAAACTGTTCACAACCATCTCCATTGTCAATGACAAGCTTGTGGACGCCGTCAGGTTGTCCGTGCAGAGTGTCTGTCTGTCCTGCACACTGTAGTAGATGTTGTGGTTCGGATTTTAACCTTGTCCAAAATGTTGTTAAGTTTATGCTCTCACAATATCTGATATTTAGTGTTAATAGTGATATGATTATGTAATGTTTCATGATGCCGGTTGATGAAAATAGGCCTCGGAGAGTGTATTTGGAAAAAAATGCATTGCAATCACCTGTTCTGGCGGGGCTGGTTTGTTATGAGGAGAGGTTGCGTGGAGAGGGGAGAATATTCGAGAGTTTAATATGTTTCAATAATCGCATATACCTTGGTTTAATATACGGATCAGTTAATCTACTTTACTTGCAATAATTATTTCCTTATAATATATTTGTCAATTAAAATGTACAAATGTAAGAGTACATCGTATTTGAATATGAGAAAGTACGTACAAATGGGGGAACAAATATATTATTAGATAATCTACATGTAAGAGTGTTTGATTTTTAATCATTAATCATTGTACAAGCAAGTGTTGTCCGCTGTTCCCACCAGAGTATACAAAGTTGGCATGCGGTAGCCATCGTGCATCTGAGCGTACGGGTAACAAAATTGAGTAGAGCTGAACCATTGCCATACGTTACAGTTGGTAACGGTAGCGCAGAAATTCGCGCATAAATGAGCTGAGGCTACTTGGGAGGTTGATTGAATGTAGGTTCCAATTCCATGGGTGAATTTGTAGCAAAGTACATCTGAAGGGTAAGGGTTTTTTTACAGGTGAATGGTATTTTTATGTATTTATGTATGTTTGAGCACTAACTTTTGGTTCATTCAGCAGTAGCCATTATGTCGCAGAGGGGATTTAAACCCGCGACCTTCTGGGTCGGAGCTAAGCTACCATGTCCCCCAAGTATAGTATACAATTTTAATTCTCATTATTGCCAAGTTTGACCCTCGAATACTGACTATATTGCAGTGATCCTTCCTCAGGAAGCTCCAGTGAGTCATAAACAAAGACCTCCGCCAGGTGGTTCGTCCCGACACTGATCTCCGGTCTCTGCAATGTGACGTATCGTCCGGGGATTCCATCGGAGCCGCATTGGAATACATGGTTGAGGTCTTTGCCTATGATATTGGACATGCGGGTGCCGCAGACGGTATTGCTGCTGATTACCTACGTACAGACGTAATATAATTACACGTAGGGACTTTAGTAGTGAGGTAGTGTCCCCAATGATTGATAATCTATGACGATCCTTTTATTAAAAACAAAGAGCAAATTATGTGCCAAGTAATCTAGTCTTTCTTTCTTCTTCTTTCTTTATTAGCCTTTCAGGTTACACCACAATATGTACAATATAGACATTTTTATTAGGCTGCTCCCGTACAACGTCTAAATCCAGAAAAGAGGAACTTTTACCTTACTGAAAAGTTCCTCTTTTCTGGATTTAGACGTTGTTAAGTACTCGTAATACAATTATTAGTGTAAATTATAATAAGGATCATCTCGTGCTCAAATTACTCAGTCAATAAATTACAAAAACGCTAATAAATTTGGCCAAACTTTCGTTTCGATAATGTTAATATTGTCACTTACGCGAACTTCATGATTTTGACCTTCCTGTACTTGAAGAGCTTTGAGCAGTAGTTCTTGACATCGGCCGGGTGGAGCGCCTTCTGGCTCACTTCATCGACAGACTGAACTCTGGCCTGCGGAGGAAGCGGAGCCTGAGCAGCGGCCTCAGCAGCAGCGGGGTCACCATTCGTGACTGTAGCGGGCTGCTCCGGCTTGGATCGAGTGTCCACCTCATTTGAAGCCTTCTCTTCATCTTCCAAGGCTCTTTTGTAGCTCAAACAAGGGATGGCGGACAGAGGGATTTTATGACGCTAAAAGAGAACGTATGTAACATGGATGTTGACAACTAGAATATATAATAAACCTTACTTTACTGCTTCCCGGTCCGATACAATATGGCCTCGCCAGCGTGATGACCCTGGTCGGCCTGTGCAAGTACACCACGACGCCGGCACTGTGCGACAGCGCAATCCAATCCTTGGGCAGAACCTCCACCTCGTTCTGGTCCTTCCTTATGAGCACGGCCTTCTCCCTCTCCAGCCACGGCATTATCTTCGCCTCCTCGGCAGGCTCGTCCTTCTTCTCCTGAGCCGTCTCAATCATGTTGTACAACTCCTCGTCGTCCATGAAGTCGTCGTCTTCTTCATCGGGCTCGTAGTCTCTCTCCTGCACGCCATTGCTGACAATATCATTGCTTTTATCTTGATCATTTTTGGAAGTATCACTGGCTGATTGTTCTTGGGGTGTCTTGGATTGGTCAGGTGTTTTGGGGCATTCGGTTTCTGTAGCATTTTGGGGCTCGGACGGTTGATGACTAGGCTCTGTGGGTTCCTCCATTGGAGTAGGCGTTGCTATTTCTTCCTTGACGTCAACATGCACTTCAGCCATGAGTGGCGGGGGTGGAGGAGGGGGAGGCGTGGCTGCCTTTGCTGGCTCTTCCGTAGGCGGTGAGGGCACTGTGGCTTCTTCTTCTTCTTTATCATTATTGGCACTGGGATCTTCTTCCATTTGCATCTGATCTTCTGGCTTATTTGCTTCTTCACCAACTGGCGTTGACACAACCTCATGTTCTCTGTCATCAGCCTCAAGTTCATTGATCAGATTAAACTGACTCTCTGAATCGCTCAACTCCAGCCCCAGACTCTGAATGGAAGACTTGTCCTGGAGATCGTCATCATCATCATCGTCCCCATCCTGGTAGACGTTGTCGTCCATCTCATCGTTAAATGACGACTGCAGCTGACTGTTGGACTCTGAGGATGGCTCTTGCATGACGGCGGCATCTGGCATGACCAAATCAGGTCCATCTTCTTCTACAGCTTCAGTCTTCACATCAATGAATTCTTCTTCCTCCTCATCGGGCTCTTTCTTCACCGGTGATGTTGTTCCTGAAGCAGCTGAAGATGATGAAGACGACGACGATGACGAGCTGCTGCTGCTGTTGTTGCTGCTGCTGAAGCTGTTGATTGTTAACGATCTTGGTCGTCGTGGTGGTCTTGGTGACCGTCGTTACCCCGTTGCTGCTCCCATTGGTGCCGCCGTTTGTGGTGCTATTGACCATGACGGTGGCCACCATCTCATCCTCGCGGGGAGGCCACTTTACACGTTTGCCCTCCGTTACTACAATGAAGTTTATTAAATTATAGTAACATACTCGTTGAAGGTATGTTTTAATCTTGGCTTGCAATGCTTATTAAAAATCATTTAACAAAAAGAATAAAAAAAAGTTTGACCCCGACGTGATTCGAACACGCAGCCTTCTGATCTGGAGTCAGACGCGCTACCGTTGTGCCACGGAGTCCTGTTGTACATACAAAGAAGCATTAATCGTTTCTGCTTCTCAGAAAGACAAACAATTCTCCGTGAGCTCTCTCTTTTTCCAAACGTGTATCATTATGTGCGATTGTTAGCCGTGATCGTATAGTGGTTAGTACCCCACGTTGTGGCCGTGGTAACCCAGGTTCGAATCCTGGTCACGGCATCTCATTCTTTTTATTTAAGCATGTTCTTCTGCACACGAATCCTTTTTTCTCAGTCTAGTTAAGTCTATTTGACAGATTGGGGAAATCCATTTAAAATGTTCACACTAGGAAGAACACTATAGTTCACACTATCTGGCTCGAGGAAGGTATATCTGGCTTTAAAGATACTCAGCTGCACTTTGCCTAATTTCCCAAGTGGGTGACCTAAATGCATAACGTGACTGGGTGACGTCATCATAGACTGAGAAAATACTCGGAAGAGACTCGTGCAAAAATCTCGCATTATGCCAAACTTATATATTTTAAGTTTATGTACGAACTTTTACAAGTATTACAAGGTATTCCTTGTACTGAAGGCATGTATTATATTACTTTCATCCGTTTACTTTAATACCGCCCTATAAGGCAGAGCGGAATTCCTTGTGAGGAAAGTAACATTTACGTTTTAGGCCTCCGTCTCTTTCCTTTATTTATTTGAAAAGGTTGAAATATGCACGATTTGACATTTCAGAACTATAAATGTTACGCGAAACGAGCTATTTGGGGTAAAATGTCTTCACTTTCCAGACGGAATTAAATGCATAAAAAGCAATTTGTACTTTGGGCGGACTTTATGTGGTAATCTTAGATCAAGTCGTTCTTAACATACTACAGAGATAAAATCACTCCTCTACTATATTATGCTCCTAATAAAAGCTAAGAATGTCCCTTAAAGGCGTTATTTCAATATAATATTGCTAGTAATGCTATCCCTCGATCATCTCCGATCATCGTTTGTCACTCAACAGGATCTCCCTATTATGCTGAGAAAGCTAATGAAAGTCGAGAAATAACGTTTTCGTGTTAAACAAACACACCCAGAGAGTGACGAAGGCAAGAGGCGAGCTTGAATGCCACGAAATCGGTTACCAGGGGAGAATTTAGGGGAAGGAAGGGGGATTAAAATTACTAAAGCGGTATGTGCAGGCAATAAAAATTCATTTTTTCCAATGTTTTGGAGCAGATTCAAAGATTCTAGAATGATCAAGTACTTCTGTGGACGTGTACCTGCTAAAATTTAAGAGAAATGCTAAAGGTGCATTCGTTCCACATGCATTATAAAATTAAAGAACAATAGTAACATATAGCTTTGAGTCGGCACGATTGCATTTTTATGCAAGTGGTATTAGTAAAGCTAGCTCAAATGTTGCATAGCTTAAAATACTATACACTTTACCTGTGCACGTGACCATTTCCTGGTCGTCGTCCTCCTCTTCCTCTGTGACATATTCCACCTCCTCCGAGGTGAGGATGACCTCCTCCGAAGACGACATTGAGCTCACTGAAGAAGAAGACTCTCTCTTTGTCTTCCACTCTCTGAAGAACTGAGGCGGAATGAGTTAGATACACGAAGAGCTAAGAAAGCGGTGATCTTTTGAAATCGTCGCCCAAGAAGAACGGAATGGAAGAAGAAGAAGAAAGCAGTGATGCACTGAGACTGCGGAGAATGCGCTACAGAACGGAGGAGAGAGTACAAACATGCATAAGGAACACCTTCAATGATACATTATTTATAGCACAAAGTAAGTATACGCACACCTAAGACTTTAAATAGTATATGCCGCTTTATTATTCCTCTACGAAGATGTATAAGCCCAATTAACTCTTTGAACAGACCTAGCTCGCTATATGCACCTATGCTTCTTCCTCCACCTATATGTTTTGTGCTTATAGATCACACGCCCCCTTTTTCTTTCTTTCAAATGTGTGTTTTACTCGTTCGGTTTTTTGCTCGTCTGGCTGCATCGAGAATGTCGAGGAAGGAAAGTTATCACGCTCAAAGGAATGATTTCGATCCAAAATACTTAGGTTAGAAACTATAAACAGTTGAACTTCGTTTCCAAGTATTTTGATTAGCCCACTTGTGTTCATCTTGGATGGTAATTAAACATTTAATACGATTCTTCATTAAAGAACACCGTGTAGCTTCAAAACAGTTGCACTGCTCCAGAATGCGCGATGACGCACCCAGCAGGGAAAAGACTTAGAAGTAGAACTATCTGGAATGAGAAATAGATAGGGCTATGATGTCATTTCAAACAAGGGGGAACACGACTTCTCATTATTCAAGTACTAATAATAATAATACAAGTTTAACCGTCTGACAAATGTACGGTGAGACGAAAGAAATTGTGAGACTGTACATACATGCAGTCTATAGAAAGTAATTTGCTAGAGTTTTTGAAGGAAAGTTCGTAACACTTTTCTTAAAGGTCAAATGTAATAAAAGAAAAGTGCATACAATCGATTTAAATATCAGAGCAAAAGTAATCCGGGAGAAAAAGTCTCGTCGTGTTGTTTAAGTAAAAAATGCTTCCCTTATTCTTATCTGGAGAAAATTGGCAAACACTACTATAAATCTTGACTACATGTATAACAATCCTGGGTGTTATTGCATGACTCAGTGTTACGAGTAAAATAAATTAGTAAACATTAATTTCCAATCATTTTAAAGCAGAATACAACTTTGAATAGTAGTGTAATAATTACTTTTCATTGTTGCTAAGAGAATAACAAATATTTGAAAATATTTCACCACCTTTCTCTTTCTTTCCTCCTCACCCCATGCCTCCCACCCTTCTCTTCATTCTTCAGCATATCTTTTTGTTCCCGAGAAAAGCCACGAAGATTACCCGAGCATTAAAATGAGTGAAATTCCTCAAAGTAAGACCCAACTGAGAGAGTTTAAACACTGCAGTAAGTCAAATTTATTTACTTCATTGATAAATATAATATTACACAAACAACACCGGCATGATTCTTTTTTACTCTCCAACTCCAACCCTGGCTAGTCCGAGCTGCTCCTGAGCAGACGACCCAGCTGCATTTGACGTCATTGTCAGGCTTCTCATCTCCCTATCAAAGGAATAAAACTTGAGCATGGCAGGATAACAATCAACCAGTGAATACTTACTCATCCTCCCGCTGTCCCGTTGCCAATCCCGGTGCCCACATTTGCCCAGTGAGTTGTTGCTCAACTGGCGCACTCATCCACGTAGTGACCCACTCCAGAATCCTCTCCAATGGGGGTCTCTGGTTGGCATCGTCCGTAGTCATGCTCAGAATGAGGGCGACCACATCTCCATTGCAGAGAGTTTCACGAAGCCCTGGAGTAAAATCACACTTAGGTTTACATTCACGTACGAAAGCTTAAAAAAATTGCACATTTTTGCTCCATTATGTGGATATATTACTCTGGGATGGCGCCACTTTTCTTTGTACTGCATGCTTAAAAGGAGTCCGAATATTAAGTTATGGCGCCATCTAGCGGTAAGAATCGATACGCGATATATCGGATCAACCGGCCTTGGATCACCCATTATAGCACGTACTGAACTTACTGACTTCATTAACCCTCCTATTCTGAGTGAGCATCTCCATGAAGAGGATTCCCGCTGAGAAGATGTCCACGGAATGCGTGTACTCGGTGGTGCGGCTGGCGCCAGAGCTCATCTCGGAAGCCTGGTAGTCGGTGGTTCCAAGATTGCCCGTCATCCTGTAACAGAAAGACTTTATGGTCAACCCAAACCTCCCCCGTGTGAAGCTTTAGGCGGGCTGCCTGGGAGAAATCATAAGCGAAAACTGAGCCACTTAGTGCTGCCAGCTAGCTGGAAACTGAGTACTCAGATTCCTCATAAGCGAAGGCAGGAAAACGGAAAAATTCAAAAAAGATCCTAGACGGGGTAACCTTAGTAATATATAGGCCTTGGGCTATATATATATTCCACTCCATTGCTATTAAAACGTATTATTTACGACATAAAACCGTATGATTAATACATTATACACTATAATGTAATATAAAATAGTTATAAATTGTTAAAGTAAGGCATCCATTAAATAATGATGGTACATGGTATTTGATCACTGACCATTTTAAAGACACTCATCAACACTATTAATAAACGATTGTGTTCAGGGAAGTATTTGCACAATATGACCATTTTAAAGCCACTCACCAACACCTCAGTTCCTCGATTATATTTGGCCTATATTCGCACACAAAGAAAGAAAGTTACAACAACCATTAAAAAAGAAGCGCGACTCGGTCGACTGTCCAAATGATAAGAGTTATCTAGCAAAAAATGGAACTATTCCAAATAGGATTTTAACACAAGTGTTATGCTCTGTACCAATACTATAAAAGTACATGATAGGTTAAGGACTCAATTGAATGCTTATTTTAAGCTTTTTATATAATTAGAACAAGCATATTTGGCACCTTATGCTTCTTATCATTTGGACAGCCGCGGTCTTCTCTTTTCTTTCCTCAGCTTCATCCATCAAGGTGTTTAAAGCATGTTTCCCAGAGCGGAGGAGAAGAATGAAGAAGTACACTTTAAAAATGGGAGGGAGTGGGTCTAATAATGCACCCACATAGGCTTTATTAGGAGTAAAATGTCATAATAGGCTCTATCTTGTTTTATGCTACTAAGAAGTACACTTTAAGATAAAACACTAAACAGTATTCAGAACAAATATTTGGTATAAATATCATAAACACTCCATTGGAGCTTCCCAAAATACATTGCATCAGAAAAACCTCCCTTATATGACCTAGTAGTGTTGCCTATGTGTTCCTTTACATAAAACTACTGTGCCTTATAAGTCAAATATAATTTTATTTAAGGATGCTCCTTTACATGAAGCCACTGTGCATTATATCATATATGGGACCAATGTGCAAAAGATGATCTAGTGGTGTTGACTCTATTGTGTATTCTCCCCCAATGGGTCCCTACTTCATACTAAAATATCACATTGCAAAAATTGAATTAAAAAGATAGAAAAAAATACCCGTTTCCAAATTTTGCAGATCCTGTTAGAAGGATA
>LR138974.1:9910-37562 GCA_900659605.1 Tisbe holothuriae | reverse complement strand
AGATTATTTTAATGGCAAATTGTTACTGGGTTGCTCAAATTTCCCTATGCCAACTTTTTCGTTAAGGTTCCATCCTTATGCTACAGTCATCCATGCATAGGGAATAGGGAAAGCTTGTCCCATGGGCCCATTGAAATCATTTTTGATTTCATGGCACTAGATGACACCATGGGTTATCCTCCTCACAAAGCGCTGTTCTAAGCTACCTTTGAGTTTTTCTTATTCATGCAAAATCGTATATTAGTGTTATGCTCTTCTCTTAAAGCTAAGGAGCTTCAGCTGCCTTTAAGTTTTATGATTACATTTGAGTGTCATTTTTAAGTTAATAAAGTTATCGTTGTTTGAGAATACAAGTGACAACTAAGAACTACTCGTATATCTGAAATTAAGGCCACTATATATATTTATATAAACCTCAGTAACTAGCTAAAGACAATGATTCGTGAAGCATGGTATCTTATCTTATAATAACTATTGGTATCATAAGTTGTTAGGTAACTGACAGTTTCATATAAAGAGTAGTAACGTCTTCGGCTATATTATAAACAAAAAACAGCTTGGAATCAATGGCCTAACACTCATGCCTAGTTGACGTGCATGTTTTCAGCAATCACCAACTTGGTATAAAACCCCTTTCTTATGATTTTTCTTATTCGTTGTTATTATTATTGCTATATGAGCTATAAAACCGACATGTTACTGCACAAAATGAAAATACCAACTCTTGTTTTAGTTGATATTTTTATGAAACTACTTGACAGTCATTGTAATACATACATTATGGTTTATAGGGTAGTTAGTTTAGCCTCTTTGAAGCATATTATCGTAATATTACACACTATAGCTTGGAAAGCTAAGTAAGCTGCAAAATTACAAAATATGTAGAATATAAGACTGTTAAACATATTCGTTCTATGAGGAAAACGTTACTTTGATTTTATACATCATACAAAAACCCTTTCCTACCCACTTTATACACCTATTTCAATCCTCCGTCTGACGTCGTGAAAGGCTATTAAAGAGAAAATATTATTCGTGCATGTGGTGTTGTAAAAATAATACACAGTTTGGTGGTCTTTAAAGAGAGGCCGTGGTCTGACCTTTACGTGTTCTGTAGGGCCTTTTTGATGTCTGAACATTAACACAGCAATTCATAGCTTGGTGCTTGGCACTTATTAGCCTATTTTATGCAGTTATTTAGCATCATTATAGTATATATTTTATAAGTAACTAATTTTAGCATGTAGGATCTTTTTACAAACACAATTAGTAAATAGTCATATAACACTGAAATTCTAGGCAAATGGTCTATCTGACTGTTGTACTTAGAGAAGTGAGACATGATGCTTGTACTTTTTTTGAAAATTAAGAGAATAGTACGCTTTTAGCTCCAAAAATGCTGTTTTAACGTTCACCACGCTTTACTTTAAACATCAATCTAGATTTTATCGTGTTTTGTGGCGTAAAAAAGAAACCAATCAAATCAGGTGAGCGATGGATTCTAAAAATACATTGTATTCATGAATAATAATACGCAAGAGTTATATAATATATACTAGCGGCCGATACTTTAAAAGAAACTAAAAGGGGTTCCTTAATGCTAAAGAGTTGTTTTACCAATGATGAGGCCGTATTCTAGCTAAAGGAACACGTTAAGCGCTATGTATCTCACTTCCACTTTTTAAAAATCGAACTCTGGGGTTTCCGTCCAGACTCCAGAGCGGCCTGCATAAATTATACGAAAAAATGCTACGAGAAATGTAATTGAGTTACTTTAAGTATTCAAAGGTGTTTGCTAATAATTGCACCTTTAAATTATGAGAAATGAACTATAACTACAGTCAGGGTTGCCAGATTGGACTTTTTACGATCCAAATTGGATCATTTTGGATCATTTTAGAAGCCTTTGGATCAAAATATTTCAATTTGGATTTTGGATCATTTTTTGGATCATTTTGAAAATGTCTGGATTTTGTTTGGATCATTTTGAAAATTGCTCAAAATGATCAAAATCAATGTAGTAAACCTTTTGGGAAATGGCTAAGCACTATCTAAAAAGGATTTAAAATTTTTGGGTATTGAGAAATGGCTAAGCACTACCTAAACTCTACTTTTTAAAATCTGCAGTTGCACCCCTAATTTTGAGCTTTTTCTGGATTTGGATCATTTTTGTCCAATTTGGATCATTTTTGACCTAAATTTGGACTTTTTTCGCCAAACTCATCTGGCAACCCTGCTTTTCTCAGGAATCAGCTGTTCCTTCGTAAGCTGGAAAGAAAACTCCTCCCCGTGTTCCCACGAGCTTCCCACCCACTGCGTATACGATGCCTGAAGCATCATCGTAATGGACACCAGCTCTCTGGTCCAGCCATCCACGCCCACCTCGCCCTTGGACGGGGAGGACCAGTCCCAACCACTCCAGCACCCGCCCCGGCAGGAGCAAGATGCCTTCCAAGGCTTCGAGGCCTCGCCGCCCACGTCCATCGACAGCAACCTGATGAGGACGTCCATGTACGGCTTCCTGGGGGTGGAGGACGACGAGCCGACGATGCAGCGGGAGCGGGAGGACGGCCAGAGTGACGACGACGTCAGCGGTGAAATACTCTTGGGGAACAGACTCCGTCGGGCACCTCACCCTGTGTCTGACCCGGGTCTCCCGAACCCGCTCCCGCACCAGTTCAACCCGTCCGGCACAACACTCTTACCCACGGTCTTCCTCATCGTCAACGCCGCCCTTGGCGCCGGACTGCTCAACTTCCCCAAGGCGTTCGATGACGCCGGCGGCGTGGTCGTGGCTATGGCGACGCAGGCGGTGCTGCTCGTGCCCATCGTGGCCGCGCTCATCATACTCGCGTTTATCGCCGACCAGAACTTTGCTGACACTATCCAGGAGGCGATGAAGGGGTCTGGAGGCGTGTGGGGGCGCAGGGTCACGTCCGCATTCGTCGTCGTCTACTGCTTCGGAACCACAATCACGTTCCTCATTATTATCGGCGATCAGTTCGACCGCGCACTCGCCTCACTGGTCGGACACGACTTCTGTCACACGTGGTATCTGAGCAGGAGCTTCACCATGTCTGCCAGCTCTGTGCTGTTCATCTTACCATTCTGCTACTCAAAGAAAATTGATTTCTTGAGGATTCCAAGCATGTTGGGAGTGCTGGCCATTCTCTACATTGTCGCTCTCATCACCTACGAATACTTTTTTGTAAGTTTTACTTAATGGACTAATATCGTGCTGCATAAAATGGCTTTCAAATTGCTTTCAGGGCAATTTCCACCACGGTCCCATCAAAACGTCCCCCACCACCTGGACTGACGTCTTCCTTGTGGTGCCCGACATCTGCTTCGGCTACCAGTGTCATGTGAGCGTCATCCCAATCTACTCCTGCATGCGCAACCGAACCATCAAGCACTTCACGGCAGCGTCCGTCTCCGCGGTACTCGTCTGTGCCCTCTGCTACTCCCTGGCGGCCACGTTTGGCTACCTCACCTTCGGAAGCCTCGTCAACAACGACATCCTGCTGTCTTACGACGCGTCCAGGCCGGAGGTGCTCATCGCCATCATTGCAATGGCCGCCAAGACATTCACGACGTACCCGATTCTTCTCTTCTGTGGCCGGGAGGGCATCCGGTCCCTGGTCGACGACTTCTGCGGCGGCTGTGGCGACCGTGACGCCATCCTCCGTTTCGCCGTCGCCTCCACGTGGTTCTCTCTCAGCCTCGTGCTCTCCATCTTCATTCCCAACATTGGCGAGGTGATCAAGATCCTGGGCAGCCTGGCTGCCGTGTTCATATTTGTGCTGCCTGGGTTTGGTCTGTTCCAGTACGTGCATCGGAGTGACCCTTCGACGTATTTGAACAAGTCCAAGGCGTTCCTGGTGGCGTCAGTGATCTTCATGATGCTGGGGGCGTTCTTCTTTGGCGTGGTCATTACTCAGGCTGTGCAGTACACTCTGCGGCCCCATGGTACGGAGCCGCCGCCAATATGTGTCAAGGCCGTGTCTATGGTTGAGGTGATGTATGGGAGGGCATGAGCAGTTGACTTACTTTTAACTCTGTCAGATGGTGATTAAAATGTGCAAAGTGATGAATAGGGTCTGGTCAAAGTTGAGTAATGCAATAGACTATATTTGGGAGTGGAATATATTTTGCTGAACATTTCATATGCAACATACTACCAGGAGATTATTGATTTTTTTTTACATATATAACATAATCAACAATAAAAGTAGAAGACAATAAATTTTGTAATTTTATCCATGCACTATACTTGGTGACATTCCTGTGTTTTGTATTTAGTTCACCAATTGTATATTTTGTTTCGTTGTTCGAGAGTGCCTGCAAATGATTATTCGCGCCTTGTATTCGTTTAAAGCTTCGGAGGTAATCACCTGAAATGAAAAACGAAGATATCATAATACGTAACTCGCATATATTTGGCACGCCAATTGCAGTTCATTCCAGCCTTGGAAAAGACGTGGAATTCGAGAGGAGAGGAAATTGTCTCGAATTTCATGGAAAAGATAAAAGTCATCCAGAAATTGAAAACTTTATTTTTACTGCTCACCAAGTTGATATAATTCACCCCCTCGTTTTTGCTCCGTCCGCCATGAAAGCTAAAATGTCGGTAAATATTTTCTAACATATTAATGCATCAAGTATACACTTACATAATATAAACCAAGTACATGACTCGACACCAAACCTTTACATATTGGAATCCATGAATAAACGGGGAGACGACTAAAGTACCAGTTGCATGTTTCCTATGCATTAATGTTGATTGGTAACTAAGCCGTAAACGCGTATCTTTCATCTTAAATAAGCTGCTCTATTTATCAGCCTACTGGGATGATTTTGCATCTTGTGAACTGTATTTATTCGTGGTTTCAATTTTAAGTTCCCTCTAGAGCTCCCACCATATTTAAATATTCATATTGTTTACATCATATCATTCTTAATTTGTAGCAGCGTGCGTTTCAATCTAGAGAGGGTGATAATAGGATTTTTTTTTAATTATTGAGACATGAATGTTATTTAATCGTTTTCTTTATGTTCATATGTTCAGGAAAACTCCGTAAATGTTGAACTCATTAAGTATTTTTTTTCTTCTAGAATGAATAATTTTGTTTAAACATCAGTTACGATACCGTATATAAGGCTAGCTTCAACCTTTAACATAGTTAATCCCCACCTACAAATATTTTACATCCTAGATACCACTATGAGCTAAAAGTACTGCCAGAAAGGAGTGTTTATTTTTAGAGTCTACAAATAGTTTAACCTCTTTTTAAAATGGCACCATTACTTGTTCGCTTCTTCAGTCATCAGTTGTTGGCCCCCTACCACCTGTAGCCTTGCATTGCCAGAATCTCGTCAATCGTCCTTGACACGTTCTCCTCCTCCTCCTCTCTGGGCGTCGGCCGCATCCTCGCCCCATACGCCCTCAGCCCCCGCCGGTAGAGCCCATCGTCGGCGAAGGTCCGGAACATCTGGCTCTGGACGGGGCTCTTGTACGAGCCGTGGTGGGTCCATGCTGGGTCCGATCGCTTGAGCGTGCGCAGAAGGCGGTACAGGTCCTTGGATTGGCTGGGGCGTTTGGTGACCGGGTCGAGGATTCCTTCGCTGCCCTCCATGAGACTGCGCTTGGCCAGGGCGTGCTCCTCGGAGGCAGCGGACGGGGTTCGGACGAGGAAGTGCTCTAAAAGCTGATCTGAAATATATAATCGCTCATTGTTTTGGGTTGTTACTCTTAACAACATACGTATATTTCTGATGATATAGTAGGCATTAGGGTTCCTGTATATGAACTTTTGTAGGCATTAGTAGCATAGCGCTTATGGTTATAAACGGAGAGATAATATATATATATATATCATAGACCACAATAAAGAAGATGTCTATGTTAACAAGAAACAGCGTCATAGCGCAAAATGTAGTCTATTTTTAACATTTCTAGGAATTTCTAGGATTTATACGTCAGTTGCATGCAGTTGTAATTTTAATCTGAAGATTGTTGACTAACATACTAGATAAAAAGAACTTAATATAGACATATTTCACTGCGGAATCTGTCCTGCAGCAAAGTGTACCGTACCAGTTACACCATGTACCACATAATGTTACTATTGCTAACATTAGTTCTGCACTGTACTAGTTATACGTAAATAGGATTTATACCCTTCCTTCATATAGAACGTGACGGTATGTGGCTATGTGCTATGACCATATTAATGGTACATATGCATGGCTATATGCGCTATGAGTCTATGACCAGCACCAATCAGAACTTTACAAATAGGAACTTTACAATACCCGGAATTTACCATTCCCATGTGACTCGGTTTCACTACAAATGAAACTTAGCCATAAACGTGGTTGCAAATACGCCTGGATTATGTTACGTTTTTTTTTTTGCATAATATCACTTTCTGGCAGCTGGCTTTCCGGCATTTTATATAATTACATTTTCCCCGTTGGGCATCGACCACACTACTCACCCTCATTAGCCACCTCCGGGCTCCTTCTCGTCCTCTGGTATGCAGTGTCGACCTCTTCCTCTACCGCCGCCCTAAGACCCCTTGCCGCCGCCCCGTTGCTCAGCACCACCAGCAGACATCCCGCCACCAGGGCCAGCGACCGGGTCCATCTCTCATGGCTGTGCTGCATTATTCTACTCTGGTCGTCTCACTCCCGACAACTAGCTCTGAATTCATGAACTGCGCTGCCTTTTATGGGCTTTAGAATGTGCGGATTCCAGGGCAACAGGTGCTAAGAAAAAGACACCCAAGGTCCGTCTGTAAACGTGATGATGAAAGTAGCTTCTTCTCCTTCTTCTTTCTCTTGGAATATGATGCAGATGGGGATAAGGAGGAATGCAGAGAGGACACGACGCTCAAATCCGTGTTCTGACTCTGCCGACAATATTGTGCCTACTGCAAGGCACGAAACAATTCACTAGTGCATTTGTAAATGGGTTGTTGGTCGAGGATATGGCGATTGTCACGTATGTCAAAAGGGGGTTCTGTCGAAACCAAGCCCCCGGAAGCAATAATTTACTCTCGGACACCGTCGTCATGTCTCACTCTGCGGCCGCCCTGGTGTAATGTATGTATTCCCGCTTGTTAAGCTTGGTTTAATTGGCCACTTTACGATCATTGAAAACGACGCTGACATTAATCATATCCCTGCAGATTAATTACATTAAGACTAATTTGTGCTATATTTGATGACGTTGTCTATTATTGTAATGGGTCCTATTTAGGGATTTTCTACGTACACCACATTCCATATAAGATTAATTTTGTACATACAAATCATTCATCGCAGTCTTTTACATGATTTATTCTTTTATTCTTGTTCACTTTTAATAAGTTTTCCATTGTGGATAAAGTCCTTGCAAAGACGCATTAAAAAGGCCATTTCCGCCCTCAGTGTGTCATCATTAAAGATCACTCGAAAAAGTTGTTCTATTTCTGCATACACACATGAGAAAGATGACCGTTTTTAATGACGCAGTGCATCGACATTAATAATGAAACGTACACAATGCATGCCGGTCATAATGGAATGGAAATTAAAGTGGCTCAGAGACCCGACCAAACTCCCCTTTAGCCCATATTTATTTAGTCAGCACCACTCCTATAATTAACTTCTCATTGTCTTCATATTCCTTTTTTGTAGGTGCAACACCCACGTGCGTATAAAAGAAAGTATTGACTGTTCACGGACAAAGACACACAGATACACAATATATGCTTATGATATGATGAGAAGAGCTAATTGGTTCCTTGTTGGCAATTAACTTGAGCAGCTTTTTGATCTTTTATATTCACTTTATAATTGAATCAAGAAAGATGATCATGAGACCCATGTGTGGTGTTAATTAGGAGGTCAAGAAAAGGTGACAGGAGTGGCACGACCTGCCGAGCCTCGTTCAATGCTACTTTAACGCCGTTAAGATTTACGTGCAAAATTATCAAGTGTTAACGCTCTTTTTGCATTATATTACACGGTATATTTTATACAGTAGCATAAAATGGACTCTTCTAAAAGCACACTAATTCAACGCTAAGATTTCTTGTCTTTGCTGTTCCAAGGGTAGTATCAAAGAAAACGGCTTTCTCTTCCATTGTGAAAATGATCAAAGGAATTGCTTAAATAGCAACAGAAGTTAAATTCAGTTGGGTGAGCCAAGGTTAGGTAAACACGCCGCTGCCTGTGAATTGTTAAAAGACACCTTTGGTACAATGCAGGGTGACAACCCTGTTTGCTTCAACATAATCGTGTTTTGATTTAATCTAGGCATGCTTTGCTTTAATATTTAATGGGATATTATGGGAAGATAATTAATACCCTGCTGCTGTTGTCATACTATATTCAACTAGTGTTTGCATTTATTAATTAGGTTATTTCCCTGCCGGATTTGTCCGGGAAAACAACAACATAATTTTAGAACATTTCTCGGGGTTTGATAGTGTGAAGCTTCATCTTGTACTTTTACTGAGTTCGTGAATTTACCACGAGGTAAAGATCTCCATGACCACTGAACTTGCGCACTATACCATAAAGAAATGCAAATATAGCATTAAGACAAATGCATTTCAATTGCAGAAAGAACTGATTGAAACTCATCTCATGATTTTCTGACGCAAAAAAGAGAAATGTGTCTTGTGACTTACTCGACGATCTTACAAATAATAATATTAAATTGCCCTTCAGCAATTGAAAGCATGCAATGTTATGTTATTTTATATATTTTTCATTTCTTATTAAGTTAATACATGAAAAACATTATATATGTTTAGAGAGGCGACATTTTTCTTTTTTTGTACATGTTGGTATTGGTTATTTGTTAACATATGTCATACAGAAAATAACAGATGAATACAATAATTACGCAAAAACTTGGCTGTCAAAAGGTAACTGCATAAACTTGAAACTTTCATGTAAAATACATAATAATATAGAGCTTCTCATGTAGTAACAACACTTTTTAATGATCAAATACGGGAGGATCGAGGAATTATATAACATGATACAAAATTTACTGGTATTGTGATATGTCGGAGGGGACTTTGATTTTGCAGCAGTAGCAGTTGGGCCTTGATACAAAATAGTTGAGTCTGAATATCAGCTTAATCTTCTTAAAATATAGCCTTGTGCTCTGGCCAGATATCCTATTCTTCTTCTTCTTTTCCCATGCAGGTTCTTGCGCGTTCACCTATTGAAATTTCAATTGTTCTTAAAATAAGTGTCGTCTAATATGAAGAACCTCGTGACGACCTTATTTTTCTCGTGTGCGTTTTGATCGACAAGTCTGCTAACCGAAAATGAAAAGTAAAAGTAATTAACTTGCGTGATGAGATCTTTATTTTGTCTACTTCATTAATGAGTGCTTGTACTTCTTCACTGGTCGACCTGCCTGGCTGCACTCCTCTCAGCAGCCACGGCCAGCAGCCGGCTCTGATGGAGCTTCTCCAGACAGTGGAGTATGTCCGCAGGACCAATGTCTCGGTACTGAACCTTGGTCGCCGGCAGGCCATAACTCATCAACCTAGATATGTAGCTGGCTCCGTAACGCTTCCGGAGATCAGGCGAGATCAGATCTAGGGTCTCCCGCTCGTCGTCGGTGGGAAGAAGAAGGCTCCGAAGAGACCTAAAATAATGCTGCTGACTCCATCCCCGCTTCGGATCCGGGGCTGACCTCAGAGACCTGAAGTAATGCTGGTTCCAACCTCGTTTCAGTTGATGCTCCTCCTCCGAGGAAGACCTCAACGATCGGAAGTAGTGATTGGTATTCCTGGGTTTGCCGTCGCGAAGCGTTCGGAAGTAATGGTTGACTCCGTATCGCTTCAGCTTCTCCTTTGTAGCCCCACCGGGAGCAAAGATACTTGCGGGCGCCGCCGTGGGGATGTGGGACGACGACGGGGCTGCTGTCACATCCTCAGAGTCATTATCGACGGCGGCGTCACTTCTGAGGGATCTAAAGTAGTGGTTGTTTATGCCGCTCTTGAGCGTCCGCTGGTACAGCCGACTCCTGTCCGCAGGAGAACGCAATGACCTGAAATAGTGATTCTTCTGATCGGAGCCCACACTTCGCAGCGAACGGAAATAGTGATTCCTGTTCTCGCTTCGGTCTCTGAGAGTCCGCAAATTCCGGTCATATTCGCTGAGCACGTCCTCGCCGCTACGAAGTGACCTGAAGTAGTGGTTTTTGTTGCCGCCTCCTCCACTTGCCGCCCGCTGAGATCTGAAGTAATGGTTGTACTTGCCGTCGTCCGCCTCTTCACTAATACCGGCTGGCGCGGCGCTCCTCAAAGATCTGAAGTAGTGGTTGTTATTCCGGCCGGCAGCTCGGAGCGTTCTCGATCCTGAGAAGTCCTCAAAGCTCCGGGAAGAAGCTCTCAAGGACCTGAAGTAGTGGTTCCGATCTCTCTTGGCCATGGTCGGGTCGGATCTCTTCTTCATAGACCGGAAGTAGTGGTTGATACCTCGTCTTCGGAGGTCAAGTCCGCCCTCAGCTGCGCCGCCAAAGATATCTTCCAGCGACCGGCTGACCAGGTTGTGATTGGACGACAAGGCCTGGCCTAAAACAGTTTCATTTCACATGAATGGCTAACGGAGAGCTGCTGAGAAGCACCCATTCATAATGTACGAATAGAGTAATAAATAAGAATTGCTCCTTGGGGATAAATTGACGACGTATATAGGAAATGTTGCACTTGATATTGATATATGAGTAATATCACATTTCTTCATAAAAAGAAAGAAAAAGAAGAAGAAGGGAGAGGATATTAAGAATAAGAAACACGCTTTAACACAGTCTTCTTAGAAACAAACTACCGTGTACCACCTACGCACCAAACATAGTTATGTAAAATACGAGTATAATCGATTGAAAAAAGGTTTCTGTTCTCTCACCTTCCGGCCCCACCGTCTCTGGACTCGACTCCTCTGCGTTCGCCAACGGCATCCCCATCGCCAGTGCTACAAATGACACGGCCACGCAGACCAAGACGAAATTTGAATCTCCCCTCCAAGTTCTGCTTGAGCACTGCTGTTGTCTCGTCCTTTCCTCCGGAGGCCTCCCTTCGGAGAACAGGCGACTCATGACGGACTCCTGCTCAAACTGGGTTATCAATCTGCTTTCGGCATGATTCGATTCTTCCTCATGTCTTGGGCATCGTGTCCTCCAACTGCTCCGGGTGGTTAATCTGAACCAAGAGTTGCCTCCATGGTTTCTGGTTGCCGCTGAGCCTTGGCCTGACCCCCGATCTCGCTGAGGGCTCTTCATCAACTGTGAGAGCCGATCGGACATTCTGCTCATCTTATATCCGAGGTGGAGTGTGACTGCGAGACGAGCAGGTCGGCTTCTGTTCAAGTCAAGGGGCTGATCACGGGCTTATAAGTAAGGAGAGAGGGGCCTCTGATCGAGAGGCGGAAGAAGGAGGAGAAGAAGCTTCAGAGCAGGATTATGTATTTGTTTTCTTCCTCCTCGTCGTATTCTTCTCTCGCGCCGTTTGAAAGCAAACACGCGGCGGCCGTTACATTGTTGCGAACGGGAAACTGAGAAGGGAAGAGCAAATTGGCGCACCAACGGTGGAATGTAAAAAAGACAGGACATAGATTTGGGCAAAACCCCTTATAAAGTATGAGTAGACTGAAATGTTGCATATCATTTTGTTTATTTGACACAGTGGCAGAACATAGTTGTTAACTCAGTTATCAACAGTGGAAGTGGAAAAAGTTGGAACTAAATGAAAAATATTATCCGGTTATACGTAATTTTCTCAACTTCTTATTGATTAAACACTTTTTTCAACGTTATTGGTATACTCTTGAGACATGAAGCTAAGCATGTGCAAAATACCGATACCGCGGTATTAGTCGGTATTTTTGCAATACCGTACCGACTCTCGGTATTTTGAAACTAGTCGGTATTCCGTATTTCGGTATTTTAACCGACTTTTTGAACTTTTTTGACCATAGTTGTATAAAAACTTTGTCTCATCCCCGAAAAAAATCGGACTCAGTCAGAAATGCAAAGTAACTTGAGATGTATGAAACAAAACTTTTGACCATTTTGTCCCTGTATTATACCCAGCCAAACAATTGCTTGTAAGTTGCTGACGCTTACAAGCAACTTACAAGCAGCTGTGTGGCTGGGTATATACTATAAAAAGTAGTAATTAAAATACCAAAAAATACCGACTATTAGTCGATATTTCTCAATACCGTACCGACAAAATACCGACTAATGAAATTTGGATATCGCACATGCTTACATGAAGCAGCATATCAATGTTGAAACAACTCTCAGATCTAATCACGCTAATGCTGGAGATGTATCTCAGGCTAGGATATCAACCAGCACATTACGTTGTACTCGGTTTTATAACAAAATCTTAATATATCCTGGCGGTTGCTTCAGTTTAGAGTGACGTCCATTTCCAAACTTTCTTTCTCTCCCCGGTCTGACTGATTAAATGCAATTATTTGCTCAATACCATTTTCTTCTTCTTCTTCGTCCTCCTCAATATCGCAAGACATGGTGGCAAATAAAGCTTGGAGAAGCAGTGACGTCTGAATGAAGAATAAGGTACAAACTATACACACTATTTCACAATTACGTTAGCTAAAATTCATTTACTCTAATCAAGCACATACTAAAAACTATTGTAACTGTGACGGCAACATCGCCTCACCCGGTTCCCTCTAAATTTTTCAACAGAGAAAAAGGCGAACCTGCCATCGTCATTCATTTCCGCGGAAGTGTCATTGACATATCTCTTATTCGGAGGAATTAGTCGGAAGAAGAAGAGAAAGCAGAATGATCGTCGCAATTGGTATTCCATTCGGGGCCTCGGAAGGAAACGGATCGGTTGTAACAAGGGAACAAATTTGGGGCAGAACAAGATCTGGTTGTACAGTTTGGACAATAGCAATAATAATAAGCACTTAATGGTTTATAACACAAGAGTGCACATACTTTCACCGATCAGACGCACGTCTAAAAGCCTGAATTGGGATTAGGTACACGAATAACATTGTTTGGAAAAAGAGCTTCTTCTGCCTCAAGGTGGGCGTTTTCTTCAGGCGCGTATTTGCCTTTGTCATTTCGATAAATAGATAATGAGACAAAAATGGAGTGAGCGGCAGGCAAACAAGGTAAATTAGGATTCTAACTAATTATTGTATTCTCCTCATGACAAGGCTTTTAAATCTGCCCTGTTACATTTCCATACAATTACCGTATGTTTAATTAATAAAACGTCAAGAGCTCATAGCTTCGAGGAAGCCATTTGAAAAGGTGAAACACAATCTTTATGGTTGCAGATTGTGCCTGGTTACTTTTTTAAATAAACACCACAAAACACAAAATGCACGTAATTAAGAAGCTTTACAGGGTATATTTGGAGACTTGTGAGACACATATTAATTGAACTAAATCTGACTTTAATAACACAACGCATGAAGACAGTAGAAGTTTTGAATTAGATACTTTAGTTTGAAGAACTCTTTGAGACCAGCTTTGACAACAGTTTTGCTCTCCTCAAGGCAAAATTGAAGCTTTCTGGGCTTAATATTCTATACTGACATCAGGGCTTAGGGTTGAATTATAAATACAAACACTACCATGTGAAAATTAAGTAGTGTGTAATTTTTAAAACTATTTCAAAGATGTGCCTTAACAGTAGCATTGGGAAAAGTGCTTGTTTTATTTACATCGTTCTAATGAGATATCCATCTCCACTCCGCATCGACCTCGCCTCCCTCAGCGTGGACCTGAGCGTGCTCATCAGCCCGGGGTTCCTCAGCGCACGCTCCAGCAGGTCAGACGTGACTTGCCCCGGACCTTCAGTCTCGCCCACGCTGCGCACGGTGCGCGTGAGGAAGTCCTGGTTGTAGCGTTTCCTCGGCTGGTGCTGCCGATTGCTGCCATTATTATTATTCGGCTTTTTCAATTGCATATCAAGGCAAAGGATCGCTCTAAGGGCGTCAAGTTCTTGTGCTGCAGTGTCGTCATAGAGGCTCGCGTAGTCTGTGAACTGAGGGCTGTAGAGGCTCTTCTGACCTATATGAATGATTTTTATAATAGTTTAATCAGTTGACTGATTGGCAATCAGGTGTGTGAATCTAATTTGAACGGTTGACTTACTGACTCCTCCAGCCGCTGAAGCAATCACAGAGAATGAAATGAGGAGCACGGAGAGAGTGAAGTAGTTCAAGTCAGACATGGTGGCAGATTGAAATTGAAACGAGGACGGTGACACCTTTTATAGGAGGGATGTTTGCATCGTGGTAATGTACGCGCCGTTAGATGCACAGAGTTTTGCAAGCGTTATTTATAAGCTGACGCTGGGTGACGGTTGAAAATTTGAATTTGGGTTCGGGGTGTCAAAACATGTTTTCAAATACACCCATCACTCGTAGTTATTATTCTTTTCTACGTAAGAATATGCTAGTGCTAGTGCTTATGGACTCCTACGCTAATGGACTCTTGCTGTGGTAACTCTTCGTCGCTTGATATATTTGCTTCTGTGTAATTCAGCTCAGGGACTTTAAATTCGATAATAGCGCGGTCCAATAAATTATGTCCTTGTAAGAAATGGGGCTTCTAAATCTGATGCACAGCTTGCACTGTGTCCATTTTGAAATACGTCTCTCCGGCCATGCCCGTGGTCACGTCTTTAAGCGCCGCTGGCACCAGGTGGCAGTCGTTGGTGCCCTCAGGGATGAAGAAAGCGGCGCATTCCTCTGGACTGGAATAGGAGGAGTTCTAGTTTAAGAGATGAGTGGGCAGGAAATTGGGGTATATTCATTGTTACAGCCTTGCTTACAGCGCTGTCTTGAATACATTCCTTCATGTATGAGCTCAGAGTCATGTCAGTAGTAAAGCATGAATCAGTAGAAGCAAGATTGAATTTACCCGCCTTGAGTAGAAGACGTAACCCCCATAAAAGGCTGATTAAAAGTTCGTTTTTCCTATTAGGAAGTCTCACCCAAAAGCAAGTCCCGTCCTGAATGTGCAGTATCCACTACACTCGTGCACCTTGTCCGCCGTCATGAGCCCAACCACCTTATGGAACATATCGTCCTGCTGGTACGCATCAAGCATGGGGGCGAAGGCAAAGTGTGTGTTGGCACCATAGCTGGAGGGCACAGCTAGGCAGAGGGCTATGAAAAGACTTGCAGATATTTGCATTCTTTGCTACTTGTGGCGACGCTAAGAATGAACTCCAAGGTTATTATTGGCCGAGCATTAATATTATTGAGCAATCAACTTGTGAAATCGGGGACTTTAGGCGCACTTCATACGTGAGAGCGAGAGGTAGGAGAGATGTCCGATAATAAATTTTGAGAACTTCTGTGAGAAAGGACGACGTAAAACATTATGCACATGCACCTATGTAATAAGAGCTAATGACCTGCTTTCAAATGAGTTTTTAGGGTTGCTGATGACAGCATAGCAACTAAGAGAAGAGTAGTAATATCGAATCCAGAAAGTCAAAGGGATAAGAGAATTTAAAAGCATCGAATTGGCAACCCTACAACTCTTTAAATCGTAGCTTTCCTATGGGCAATAATGGAGCCTCATAATTTTCTTATGAACAATCATTCATAATGTATCTTCAGCTTTCCCAAGATTCGGCCTCGCTCCTATTTAATATTTCTAGGACAACGGGCGGCCACATATTGCAACTACAACAGAAGAATAAAATCTCAGAGAAAGGCCATTTACATGCGTTTCTATGAAGGTTTTACGGCTGCTGGCTGTAATAAAAATAACGTTAATTTAGAGGTCACTACAACAGCTTTCGACTAGTAGTTGTTTATAAGGTGTTTACAACAAAAATGGTTTATTGAGAGACACGTCATACATAATGCTTGCAGCAAAAAAAACCAGATAGGTACACTGTAATCAGTGAGCATAATCTTAGAATGCACCAAACATTTGCACCTGCTCTAGTCAATCAAAGATCTTGGTAGTTCAGTTTGGATTAAGAAATTGCCGTTAGTATACTTACTTAGTGAAGCATAGAGGCAGTGATATATAATAAAGAATGAAATCACAATGGTCTGTTGTGCTAGCACCATTTCATCGATTTTTTCCTAACACCGAACTTTGTATTTTATAGCAAGAAAAACCAATCTACAATGTTCTAAGAAGTTTTTTGCTTTTTTATGGTCACACACACAAGTATATCGAATATTTTATATAAACACATTTTCACGACTGAATCACTCCTTCAAACCAATTTGCTTTCACTTCATTCAGCTGTCTCTTTCGGCCTTTAAACATGCCGTCGTCGAACCCCGTGCGGTTGCTGCGGCCTCTCGCGGCCATCCCGGATGTGATCAACTTCTGCGGCAACTTCTTCCGCGGTCTGTGGACGGTGGCGAGGGCGCTGGAGGGGCTCTTTGTCGTCTTTGTGGTGGGCGCGGGGCTCGTCAGAATGGTACTGGGGAGGAGATAGGTAGAAGATCGACAGGTTGGTTCAAAGTTAGGTTTAGCACTTGCTACATAAAAATAAAGCTGCAAAGATAGTTTATGCCCCACTTCATATGATTCATTGTATATTGTAGATCACTCTGCTGCATGATCATAAATTGCAGCAATGTAAACACTTGCACCTTCAAAACAATCATGCCCTCATCACTGCCTCTACCAGTCTGCGAGAGCAATGCCTCCGCCACCCCCGCCGCCTACACACGAAGAGCACCATCCTTCCTCCAGCTACCATGGCGTTCTCCTGCCCCTGCGCCGTCGGCTGCGGCGCCGGCCTGCTTCACCGCTGTCACGTGCGACATCATCTCCACCTCCCCCGTCTGCCCCCGCTGCGAGACCTCGCCGCGCTCCTCCTGCTCAGCGCAGCCTTTCTCTGCCTCCTCTGCGCAAGGTATCCGTTCCTCAGCCTGCCGAGCACGCAGCCCAGTCTGGTCGTGAGCTTCGGGGACGGCCGTCTCGGCAACCAGATGTCCTCCTTGGCCACGCTGGTCGCGCTGCGGGAGCGCTACGGCCTAGATCCGCTCGTCACCATGGCGCAGGCAAGGTTGCTCTCCCACTACTTTACCCTAGGGGCAGAAGACAGAGGCGTGCAAATACTGGAGCAACTCTACCCGGACTGGGAGCGGTATAGGTGGATCAAACCGTTTACGTGAGAGTAGCATCTCCTCTACATGATAATTCAATTACCACGACTGCCGTTACAGGCTCATAAATGCTCAACTGAAGAACTACGATTACAAGGGCCTGGATTCGAATCCACAACTCCGCTTTGGTCGAGCTATCAGTGCCGGTCGCTACCCGAACGAGGTTCGCCTGTTCAAGGACGTCTTACCCGAGCTGAGGCGTCTCTTCACTTTCAAAGAGAGCTTTATACACCGAGCAGACGAGATTCTGAGAAAAGCAATGTTCAAATGGGAAGCCGGTAAGCGAGGTGAGTATTTCTTATTATTCGTCCTGGTGACGACTTAGCTCCGGCATCAGTAAACCTGTACGGCTTCAAGCGTGTACTTAATTGTATGTTGTTGCTCTTCCTTAGCTCCGTCGCCCACGTTCATTAGCATCCACATTCGTCTCTCCGATTACCGCTATCATCTGAAGGAGCTCTATAAGTTGGATCTGGTGGGCAAGGAGTACTTTGCAAGGGCAACGGGCTTCTTTAGAAGGAAGTTTAAGGTAAAAGGGGATTTTGTAGGTTGAAAGAGAAAGCTTTGAATGTTCGTTTTGCTTTTTGAGCTTTCATGAGGGCAATCAGGGTAACAAAAAGGAAGTTTTCTTTAGCCAGATAACCTGGCTTATAACGTAACATCCTTCGTACAAAGCGGGGCTTCGGTCAACAAATATCAATCAGAGGCAGTACAATGAAAATGGTTACTTCATGTGGGTGTGTACTGCTAGGATTTAATGAGTGGAGTAACATCTCATTCATTCTAACTGGTCAGATAAAGAAGGAAAGTTTCGAAAGCCTTCTTTTGTCCTTTGTTTTTCACTCCGGCGTCGTCAAAGTAGTTTAATCTCCTTCGTTGCAGCACCCTCTCTTCTTATTTGTGAGCGACGACCTGGCCTGGTCTCGGAAACACCTCGGTGCCGATGGTGACGTGTGCCACGGAGACTGCCACTTTGTGGGATCACTGAACGACAGAGTGGAGGACAGTTGGAAGAACAAGTTTCAAGCGAGAGATGAAATTGGTGAGCATATAATGATATCATTTGGGCATCATAATAATAAGAACTCTATTCCTCCATTAGGTATAGATTTAGCCATTCTAAGCCGGGTCAACCACTCTGTTTTGACATATGGGACCTTTGGTATGTGGGGCGCCTTGCTGGCTGGCGGAGAGACACTTTTACCAGAAGGCTACGAAGTCACCAAGGAAATGAAAGAGATTCAAGCGGCCGGTATGGCAAATTGGACGTTTATTTGACCGTTTTAATGACCGCATTGAATGGTTTCGGCCCGACGGAAAGGCCTCCCACCGGGTCTGTCTCCAGGGCGTCCAGGTCCACGCCGGGCTCCGCGCTGAAGGAGAAGCGCAGTAGCAGGTTGGTGAAGAACAGGAAGATGACATTTCGCGCGATGCTCTCGCCCAGGCATTTCCGTTTCCCTAGGAAAAGACAAAAGTAAAAAAGTGCATAAAATGTGAAACATTTTAAAGGTGCATAAATTGCACATAGATCTAAGGATGGAGTTTTCGGAAGAGACTAAGTGCAGTGTCACTACCGGATCATACAAAATGTGAACTATGATGTAGAATAAAAGCTGTATTGGTTAGATTTCGCGGAAATTCTGTCGACATAAAGTATAAATTCCTTGCGTAGAAATTGAACCAATAAAAAAGTAATAGGAATATTCCTCTATCGATCCTCGTTATTCTCAGTTATTCTCACCATATCCAAACGGCTGCAGCCACTCATCCGCTAACGCCTTCCTTCCATCCGTGGAGAGGAACCTCTCCGGCCTGAATACCTCTGGCTCGGCTCCCCAGTGCTCCTCCTGCCGATGCAGGGAGTACAGGTTCATCTGGACCTGAGTGCCCTTTGGGATCGTGTATCCGCCGACGGTCACTTCTTGCTCTGTCAGTCTGGGCGGAGCGATGGGCAGGACGCTGGCCAGACGCTGAGTCTCCAGCAGCATGGCATCTGTGAAGGGGAGGGAGTCGCGCGCGTCTAGGCCGACAGTTTCGTCACCGGCTTAAAGGAGAGCATTTAAGCATTAAATCCCACATAAAATGAGATGAAGGGATGCTTTTAATGTTTGCCCACCTTGTACAAATTGCCTAATCTCGTTTCTGGCTCTCTCTTGCATCTCTGGGTTCTTCACCAGGAAGAGCACTGCGAATGCGAGCGTCTTTGACAGCGTGCCGGACCCTCCCGTGAAGAAATCCTCCACGGACACAATCAACTGATCGTCCGTAAAAGACGAGCGTTGGTGACCGTGCTGCTTTTGCTGCTCCCGGAGGAAGGTGTCGATGTAGCCGCGGTCGTGGTCGTCGGGAAGGGTTTGGCGCTCATGTTGGACAATGCCGCGAAGGGAGGCTTTGAATCGAGACATGTGACCTGATAAAAACAAGGGTAGAATTAAACTCAGAGATTGTTGTGATGTTATTCAGGCCCAATAAAGAGGATTAGAAAGGTAAAAAAGGTCGGAGATGCCGGATGTGTAATATTAGGAGTGATTGAGGACACTTGTGCCACTTCCAGAAGAACTGGTGGAGGATAATACGTATATTTTCAGGATTTCAGTAGTAAGTAGCCTCCCAGACTGGCATTTTTTCGCGTTTCTGCTGTCTTTTTCCCCTGGGACTTCGAATATTTCCCTTGCCTGAGCTAGCTTGCGAGTGAGTGCAAAAAAGCAAATTATTCTTAGTCCCAAAAATGGTAAAATGTAAGGGAGAAAATAGCTGCATTGCGAGCAAAAATCGGCTAAAGTTCCATGGGGGCTGCAGAGAAGAATTTGATTAACACGACTCTATCGGATACAACAAGCCCCTCCTTTCTAATTTTCTCACATTACGTCACTCAATTTTTCTTCTTATAAGTTAATTATTAAACACATGAAATCAACTCAGTACGGTGACAACGCTGCTGTCTTCTTTGAAGTGAAAACGGTGTAAAAGGATTTCAGTTACGAAGGCACACAAAGCAATCTAGAGAGAAGAAAAGGCGACTAGAGAAGCTGTGGAATACAAAGGGAACAAGTGTGAAAATCGGACTGAATGGAAAAAAGGCTGCCTTGGCGGTAGATAGATCATCAGTCTTTTAAGGTTTGACACCAGGTCCAAGCCTTCCAAGTTTTGATTTACTTAATAGAATTTCTACTCAAACTCAGTCAGATAAGTGAAAGAGTAAAGTAAATTCAAATATTTAGCCATGAAATTATCTAAATGGAAGGAAGGGATTCTCCCCCGAATTACGCTCCGTACATGAAGCAACTATATAACATAATAGCTCTATGGCTCCGTATCGATCCGAGAATTACGTGCATAAAGCAATCAAAGAACCCTAGCTGCTCTGCAAATATTCTACGAGAATAAAATTGATAAAAAGGTAGGTCATAGTAGCCCAGATCAGACAGACAGACAGACTCCCACACGGACTAACACTTGATCGAGGCTCTAGGATGAAATAATATACCACAGTACGGCCACTATAGCGACAGAAGGGGTAATTAAACAACACGTGAACCATCGATCAATGCCAACCAGGAGGGAACCCATGCCATGCCTGGCTTAGTTCATCTGGACAAGCGACCTGAAGAATTGTTAAAGTCTGCTGCTTATATAGTTAGATTGCGGCATGGTAATAAATATAGCCGAGTGCTGATATGGTAAAAGAATAGAACTGTGCATGACGAAATTCCCGTTTTATAATATGAAGATTATTTTAAGATATTTAATATATGTGACTATTATAACAAATATCACATAGAATCGTCATATAGCTCGTTTTTTCATTTCATTTGGCTTTTCAATTTTACACGCACCCTCCCTAGTTATGGTTTGAAGATAGAAGGGGAGAATAAGATAAACTCGACTCGGCTCCTTAAATTGGGATGGAAAATTCGGGCCAGCTCAGGCGGGACTCAGCGATGCGGGGAAGCTGAGCTATCAAGACCTATCTTAAGAAGTCGCTAAAGTATCGTGACCAAAATCATTATATAATGAGAAAGTACCTTTGAATAATATTGTAGAATTGTAGGTTTCTTTAGCGAAAAACGAAAATCACAATATTCAAAGGCGCTTCCCCCACTTCTATATAATGCTTTAATGTTGGGTCATGATTCCTTAGCGACCTGTAGGGCAACTTAATATTTAGATTGGATTGGCAGAACGAAAAAATATATATTATAGGGGTCAGGTTGTAATAAAAGACAAATCCCTTACATACCCTTGGGTGTAACTTTAACAATTCTTCAGGTCGCTTGTCCAGATGAACTAAATAGGCAATAATCTGACGAATAGAAGATTTTACTTATAAACCGATTATTAGCAGCTGATGTACGTACATGGGGAGCCTCCCGTACATGCCATGAATTCGGCATTGTTTTTTTAAATATAATTTATAGTATTAGCTACGCGGAGTGGCACATCACAGAGTTCTTCTTATAACCGGGGAGCGCTCGATATTTTGGTTTCATGTTTGTAGAAAGCTGGGTAGAAAGGGATCTTTGTCCAAGGAGGGATGATTTATGCGGACGATCAAGTTAAACAGTGTATAATTATCTTTCTTGCATATGCCAATATCCTGCGTGCAACATGCGACTCAACTGTTGGACAGTATCCGCGTACATTGAATTCTCGGCCTGGTTCACATTCTCCTCGGGGTCAAGTCTATGGTCATACAGCTCAGTTGCCTCCAATCGACTCCAATCAGGTTTGAACGTCCTGTGAAAATCAAAAGGAACGTATTCTGTGTATCGAAAGTCCTCTGTGCGCACAGAGTACGCCATCGAGGTGAAGTCCATGGTCAGGTTGTACGCTGGGTCCGGCCGAGCAAACTGAGAGAACGCAGCCGGCTTCCAGTCGGAGGAGTCGGGGTCGCTAACGAGCGGCAGAAGGCTGGAACCCTCCCGACAGGCCCGAATACTGCCGGAGTTTTCCTTTGGGCAAAGTGGCAATTCTGGCAGCCCTGCCGCGTCTACAAGTGACGGAAATAGGTCGACCATCTCGACCATCTTGCGCGTGCGCTTGCCGCCGTCGGTCATGCCGGGTACGCGTAGCAGTAGTGGAGCGTGCACGCCCATGTCGAAGTTGGTGTGCTTCTGCCATTCACTGTGCTCACCCAGCTGCCAGCCGTGGTCGCCCCAGAACGCAATGATCGTGTCATCGTATAGACCGTTCTCCTTGAGGGCTTTCAATAACCGCCCAATCTCATGGTCCGTGTGCGACGCAGCCGCGTAGTAGGCGCGACGGAGCGAGCGCGTCAGGTAGTCCGGGAAGGTGAAATTAACTCCGCCGATTCCTTCCAGACCCCATGGCTTAATGTCATGGTAGTCGGCAAAGCTCTCGTGGTAGTTGTGCCAGGCCATATCGGGCATTCCCTTTGGAGCAAATTGGTTCGCAGGCAATGTGATATTTTCCAGGGGATAGAGATCGAGGAACCGGCTCGGAAATGCCCAGGGCAGATGCGGTTTGTGAAACCCTGCCGCAAGGAAGAAGGGCATCTCACTTCTGTTCCTCACCTGGCCGAGCGCGCTGAGCATTGCCACGGCGTGATCTGCCACCAACGTATCCACGCACCCGCCCCGCTCGCGTTCCTCGTACTCGGACACGGCGTACCACGCCTGAAACAGCTTGTAGTTGTCCGGTGGCTGGACGTACGGCACCGACCAAGAGGGAGGGTCGTCGTGGTTGCTGGCGTACTCCCCGCCGTGGAAGACCTTGCCGACGCCGGCGGTGAGGTATCCGTGTTCCTTGAAGTAGCCCGGGATGGTGAGCGTGTCCGCGGACATGGTGTGTCTGAAGTAGGTCACGAGGTCGTACACTCGCGTCGTGTCCGGACGGCGGCCGGTCAACACGGACGTGCGGCTGGGAGAGCACCACGCCATGGCGACGTAGGCGTTCTCGGCGAGCAGGCTGTCCTTGGAGAGCGCGTCCAGGTTGGGTGTGTGTATGGGTGGACAGGACGATGCTATTGGAGGGTAGCTGCCCAGCTGAGGTCGAAAGTCGTCAGCGACTAGAGAATGTGTAATTTTAAAATTTCTATCGAGCTGCTTCCAAAGGTTATTCTGACCATTTCCAATCCTTCTTTTCATAGGAAGAGCCATCTTTTAGTTATGGGGGATTTATATGTTATAAAATCCGCTTTCATGATATATCCTCTCAACCAAGGAAAGTAGATAATAGAACTACTCCCAGCCTTGCAGAAATGCTCTTTGTACAAATGTGCACTGAGTGCCTGCAACGCGATTTTACTCCCCGTATTCTTTCCTTTGTCCATCCCATACCACTAGATGCCTCTCTTACCAATGAAGAGAACATTCATCCTTTGTTGTCGGCGGTCCTCCTTCCGCCTTTCCGCTTGAGAAGACGAAACCAAAAGGAGAAGGATCAGAATGGAACAAGAATTTGGACACTTCATGATTTCACCTGATGGCATTATTGAATTGTTAAAGACTGATCATTTTCTTTGTTTAGTCTTCCGTTGAAAGGGGGCGTTTTTCTTCGAAAGGCTGTACAGTACGAGTGTAGGCTTTCCTAAAGTTATTTTCTTCCACACATATGTTATTCACTTCAAGGTCGGCCTCATTCGGAACAGCAAGGCATCAAGAGGATGTCATCAAATGTGCTTTTTAATACTCGTTCTCCAGGTACTTTTTTACACTGCTATTTAGAAGTACTTGTCATTCTCGTATCCCAGAAATCTTCTTCTTCACGTTCAACGTGCTCTTCTCATTAACGAAGTCATTACGAGCCAGTCCAATAATTTCCAAGAAACGCCGTTCAAGGCTTCTCCACAGATGGTGCAATGTTCAATACGTCTATATTTGACCCGGACTATCTGTGAAAGTTAAATGACTTGGAAACAAATGTGCAGAATACGACCAAGTTTTCTCTGAGAAGACGGAGTAAAGACAGCGTTCTTGAACTATCCCAAGGGACAAAGAACATAATGAAGAGGGGAAAAGTTAGTTTTCCGGCCTTGAGAAATCAGAAAAAGAGGGCTGATCCATTAGACATTTTCTTGATAGGTTTAAGGCATATGGGTTATATCGACAACCGCTAGCATCCCTTGAAGCCTGCATGCTTTAAGCTCTTTATGAATTCAAAGAGGAACTAAAACGAGCTTCTTCCCCGGAAAACGAGGCAAAAAAATTCCTTAATTTTTCTTCTTCTTCCTCTTACCCTTGACGGTTTGATAGATCCTATTGTACGGCGGGATGTACTTGAGCAGCTTCAGGCCGCCGATGGGCCCGATTGCTGGCTCCATGGTGAAGGCCTCGATCTGGCGGATGAGCTCGGCGAGGCGCGCGTCGTCGTACTCGAAGCGCTGGCCATTCACCAGGCGCCAGATCACGTTCAGGCAGGGCAGGTTGAACAGGTCGGACATGGCGACGGGGGCGAGGTCCTGCACGGGGAAGAGTAGAGAGGGTAATTTCTAGGACTTCAATAGTGTGCCTTTTATACCCGGAAACACACAATTAACAATTATATATTCATTAAACAATTGAGTGAAAAAATACGTTTTCCGTTTATTATTAAATCGGTTCAGCTTTAACCAATTTAAAGATACGATTTACGCCACAGATTCCACTTTTCTCACTAGTATCAAGCTAAAAATAGACATGTCCTCTAATATAAAAAGTTATTTTTGCTGCAAAATGAAGATTGAACGTCTGGAAATTTCCAAAAGAAAGAGAGTCGGGGAGCCGAAATGCTTGCATGTCCCATACATTGCAGCTCGGCCTCGGATAATATGGCCCCTCCGAGCCACCCTTTGCCATCATAAAAAGTTGCTCCTTGCGAGAAGGCTCTTTCACAAGAAGAAAAGAAAGCCTGTATTGGGATGATTGAGACACTCTTGATTTATTGCCCATGGAATGAAAATAAGTATAAGAAAAAGACGTATCCTGCTTATTCTCCCATGAAAGGACGTCGTATTAAGAAGGTAATGGCGAAAGGGTATTACCTCAGTGTTGGCCATGGCTTCAAGGTGCGCGTTGAAGTAGGCCACCTCGTCCAAGATGTGCTCCTCCACGCGCTGCTTGCCAGAGCCGAGGTCGCGCAGTGTCCGCATCATGAACTTGCGCTGGTCCCGCCAATGTTGTCCGAACGGGAATATTACACCTACGCGTATATAGTAGAAAAACGAGTTTCATCTCGTCGTCTATTAATAGCCACCCTACCCAAGGGCACGTCCTTGTGCATGGAGTAGATCTCGTTGAGCGACTGCAGGTTCGGTCGTCCAGTGGCGCTCTCCATCATACTGAACTCCTTGATGGCGTCTAGTCCGGTGAGCACGATCCAGACGTCGCCGCCCAGGGCCACGCGCATGACCGGACCATGCTGCTGGCTCAGCTTGTGCATGGCCCGGTAAGGGAAGTCCCCCGCCTGAGGGTCTGCCTTGGCTAACCAGGGCACACTGCCCATCATTGGCAACATAGGCGGACCTTAATTGACAATGCAATGGCTCATTTATTATTATTGTAAAAGCTAAAGTTATGTTTGCAGTAGGAAGCCAATTAGGTTACTAAAATACTGACCTGGCGGTTTATTTTTCCACAGTAGAAGTGGAAGATACGTTTTCAGTGCCAAAAGAAGAGTAAATATGACGAATAACCACATTATTACAAATTCTTACACAGGACTACTGCACACACAGACACTAGCACTACAGCATAAATACACTCAAATGGCAAATGCTCAAACGGGTGTACGCTCTTACTCTTATTACACACTCAGGAGATAGACAGAAGCTAAAGATTAGCGGTAGTAGCGAAAGACGAGATGGAAAAGCTTGAACGTATACGTAATAGAAGCAAAGCTGATGATCATAATAACAAAGAAGAATACAGTTTGCAGTGTTCAAGAAGCCATTGGACAACATTGCATAACATGACATTTGGGAGATAGAGTTTTGCAAACGCGCCAATGATTACGTCACATAATGTTCTTCATTATTGCTGTAGATCCATCCGGAGGCATCCTTTATTGAAGCCCAAATGCAGTGGAGAAGGACGTGTTAAAACATCATTAAATTGCAGAGTAAAAAATGTGTAGGATTTTCCACATCGCTCTGAATATATTGTGAAAAAGTATGGAAGCAAAAAATCCACTTGTACCAACAAAACTTACTAGACTTGTGTTTTTTTTTAATTTTTGCATAACAATATTTTGCCCCAGTCGAAAGAAGCTGAGGCCGGTTTTTGTTCTCTTTTATTTTCTGCTAATCGGGTTTTGAAATCCAATTTTACTAAGTAAAAAGTGATTTAAAACACGATTAGTCGCGCGATTAGCATGAAAAAAGGAGAACAAAAACCGGCTTCCGCTTTGCTAAAAAAAAACTAAAAACAAGTCCTTTGGGCTATTTACATATTATAAAATATGAAGTTTAATTATGTAATAAGATCAAAGAACGGTTTCCCAACCAAGTTACAACGAAAATCCTTTCATGTATCAAGTTTCCCCATTTCTTCACCTTTTGTGCATTCTTTTACCCAGTAGGGAACTAGCGCAAAACCAAGTCGCATCAATCAAAGTTAACGAGGAACGACAGAGTATTTATTGGACCTTGTTTAAGCACTCCATCCGGTGTTAAACCACATTTGCGGGAGTTGAAAGGTTGTACTTTGTGACCATGTACGACATATGCCATTTAAAATATATTCCCACGCGCAAATGACTAGTTAATATTTATGGATCAAATGCGGACACGTATATGTACTTAGTATAGTACTCAAAGATGGCCAAGAGTCTGAACTTAACCAAAAGAATCGTCTAGTAGAAAAACAAAAGACACCCCTTTTTCAGATGCCCCTTTCAAACAATCGTAGCAGGAAATTAGCTCTGTTATTGTCCTTCCCGTCTCAACAAATGCCTCTCGAACGAGAGTTTGCGTCGCCGTCTTTCTCTCTCAAATGCCTCACTAGGCCTCTCTCTCTCTCTCTCTCTTTCTCTCTCTCTCTCTCATCTAGGTCGAACGGAGAATAGCAGCAAAACAGAGGGAGTCTTGTGAAGGCAGTGGACGGAAGAGCAACTCCCCGCCCATCGTTTTTGTCTGTCTCCGTTTAATTGCTTTCTGACTAAAGAAGATAATAATAATAGAGGACATCAGTCGTCAGTGCTCGTTATACTCTGTGAACTTGTTACAATAACACATAAAAATGAATGGAATGACCCTGTGAAGGTTAGCAAAGTTTTGAGTCCTTCAGCGGATAGTCTGACAGGTATGCTATAATTTGACTTCATTTTTGTAACACATATAGAACATAATTTTATACATCAATCACGGTTTGTCGATATAATGCCAAGAAACGAAACTTTTTCCTTGCCTGAAAAATCCAATCCGTTGCTTCAGCCAATCCCCAATTTTTGCGGCCTCGGCCACGTTCTTAATCCAGGCCGTGGATTCATCTTTTCTTCGAAATTAGAGCCTGCATTCACTCGCTTCCATATCAGAACGAGAGAGAGAGAGAGAGAG